>KK502517.1:0-38912 GCA_000688735.1 Glossina austeni
TAAGTGGTTTTTCAAAGTCGATGACTGACTGGCCGACAAGCGGTCGATGTTAAATTCGATCAGAATCTAACGGTGTTTAAGAACACATGGATAACTTAGATGAGGTAATGTGTGCATAATTTCCATTTCTATAAAAGGAGTGGAAGAGAATTCGAATGTTAATACTTGCTTGCTCGATCGAGTCAATTTCGCTCAACTACGATTTTTAGTATTACATATATATTCCGAAAAACGAATAATTTTTATACTTTACATAGCTTGTGGTAAGAAAAGTATATATGTTAAGTTTGTGCGAATGTATACAACACCCAGAAATATTTGAGACAGACCCTCCTCTTTCATTATATAAGGGATGCACGGTATAATAATATTACATAAGTACCCATTGTGGGATTTCTTTGGCCGAAGCCATGAGAAGAGACTCCTCGAAACTGACCTTATGTTCGTATCTAGAAGAATTGAGGCACAATGAGATCAAATATATTTGAGAATTTTTTAAGATCTTTTTAAGAAGTGGAAGAGATAAATAATAAAAGAGATTCTTTACATACTGTCATACATCGCATCCTCTTGGCGAAACCATAAGAGTAATAAAGGGATTAATTACAACTCGTCGGCTCACGTCCACTTTAATCTCCTAGATAGCCGCCAAAACCAGCTAAAGTTAAGTGAATGTTATGTAATTGACTCTGAATGAATTCTTTAAATGCCTTTCATAGCTTGTTGTTAACAAAGTTTATTTTCTAGAAAAAAATCCTACAAAATTTAAAAATTTTATATAACAATTCTCTTTATATAACAATTCTTTCTTTGCGGCTTAAAAAAAAAAAATGCGAAAATACGAGTTTTCGTAGAATTTTGCAAATACTCTTCTCTTCCCTCTTCTAGTGTTTATTGTTTTCATTTTCAATTAGCATAATGGTGCGGAATTGCAGTAATTATTCATTTCGAAAATAGGCTTAGCAATTAAGCTTAAAAAAATAACGCTTAATTAAACAATTGGTTTAGAATTAGAAAAAAGGTGTGATAGAAAACGCATATAATGAGAGTAGTGTGAATAGAATAAAGTGTTCGTTCGTTTGGAAAACTAAAACGAATTCTCATTTAAATAAGACTATGTTAACATTAGCCTCAATTACTTGGTATGGTATGCAATAAATACCACATTGGCATACATACACGATTTCATGGTTTCGTTCAAAGGTGAAATATAATAAAAAGCAAAGAGAATCGAGAAACTTTTTTAACTGTATTTTAACATGCATTTACAAAAAGAAAAAGAATGCCGTTAAGGAAGGAAAAAACAAAAACGAAATGAAACCTTATTGCGAACAATTTCAAGGTAAAACACACTTAATATGTGAATTTAAGTAATATATGTTTGTTGCCTTATCTACGCAGGCATGTCTAGGAAAGAAATGATAGAATGAAAGAAATTTTAAAATGATTTAAATTGAAACAACATTACATTGTTCGTTAAGGGAAATGTTTTTAAAAATACTGCAAATTATTGGAAATTTTTGAGAAACTTTTTAATAAAAATTTCTTATCGTTAGTAATTTTTGTTTATCCCCTTATATGCATTCTAAACTTTTTACATAACAATAGGTTACTGTATGTAAGATTTCCTATGCTTGTGCAGTTTTCTAAATGCTCTTTAGGGAACAGAATATCTATGATGTTAAGTGTTTAATTTAATAAGTGTATGAAAACTCAATTTCTTTGGAAAATTTGTTTGCAAACTTTCATATTACAATACTTAACTTCAGATAAGAACAAGAGAAGAACAGAAGAACAATGCTTATGCAAAACATTAGCCAAGATTTATTATCTCTCTGTCGGTTAAGCCTTTACTATGGTTCAAGTTTTTCAAATATATTTAATTTAATTACATTTTCTTTTCTTTTATGAAAAAACATTGAAAAAAAGAGAAAACAAATCTTGTTGCCAATCAATTTTGAAAATATCAACTCTATAATAATGTCTACTTAGGTCATAGGAATTTGTTGTAAAACACTACTCTTTGCTTCCCTCTAGCGGCTATCAATACATTACTTTCTCCTCAGTGATTGGAAAGCCTATGGCAGGTGTGTTGTAATGGAGATCTTCCGATGTCAATAAAAATTGGTGCCGGTCAAAACATTTGACAATTGCCTTGGCTCTAGCTGTACGTCAATTCGCACGCTTCACTTTTAGACATCCTATACCACACGTCGTTCAATACAAAATTTGCTTTCTAGGTAAAATACTAAAAATTATACTTTGTTTCCGTGAAAAGGTGTATGCCTCTCACAGGAGAGCTGTTATGTGATAGGCTCCAAAAATAGCCCTACGGTGCCCAAGTCTTCAATACAGTCAACTTTCCCTATGAAACATTAGAAATTAAATCATTTTCTGTTATAAAAGCTGACTTTTCGAAGAGGGACTACAGAAAAGTTATCCATCTACACGCCAAAATACTTTTACTTAACCCTTTTTGTCAGCTTTCTCAAGATTTATAAGGATGGTTCTATGTATTCTCAAAACGGCTCCATCTTAGCCCAAAACATATCAATATAGCGAATTTGTCAAGATATCTCGACGAAAGTCCATTATTTTATAATATAAAAATGTATTATCAAGAACAGTAGAATTCAATAGAATTAATATCTCACTGATCTCAAGGAGGTCAATACCAATTAATGACTTTATTTTGTCTTTATCAGCTCCTACTGGCCCGGCCTTCCTTTCAACATGTGATGCAAAACCGCTGAAACAAAATTTTGCAAAGCGGTTTTAAACACTGCCAATCTGTCCATTCATCGCCTCCATACGCATCCAATAATTTTTCTTGCTTGAAAACCATTTTTATCTCTTTGCTAGTAATAGAGGTAAAGTGTGCTGAAATTGCTGCGTTCAACGAAAACTTTTGCGCAAAATCAAGCAACATTTTTCCCACCATCAAATATATGCGGCTTAAATGTAAACTTGGTTGTGAACTAAATCTTTTGCTGGAAAAAAAAAACGAAGTGACTGTCCCGAATAATCGAATACATTTTCTCCACGATTTGCTTAAGAAAAGCACTGCTTTTACCCTACACTAGTTAGTGCATGGGATATATTAATTTTTTTCGATATATGTACTTAACAACGTGATACATCTAAGACATTATATACCAGCCGTTTCAGAATTTACTTCTGAATCAAGTCGTTTGTCCGTCTTTCCGTTTGATGTGTGCCCATGTACTTTTATATTTCATGTACACGTCGCAACTTTCAAAGTCGAACTTGACATAATGAAGTGTTTCTTAGGTAAAGAACGAATCCTATTACATTTTGAGACACGCTCTCAATATTGGCCATAGGGTTTGCAAGAAAAGGACGCCTTCACATCATTGTTGCTATTTTGTCAAGAAAATAAATGAAAAATTGTGCTAGACGAAGTGATGTGTGGTATTTAGTAATCGGCCTGGCCCTACTACAATATTCTTACTTCTTTGTTGTTTTAATTTGCAAAGAATTAAAAAAAACTTCTTTTTCAGAATAAATGATAACAACGGTATTCTGGGAATTTGGTGAACACAAAAAAGTCACCTTTTCGCCTTTTGCAAGCAAACAATTTTTTTAAAGACATTTAATCTTTTTAACTCGACTTAATGTCCAGATGAACAGGAATGACCGGCAACCAAAGGTAGAATACATCTTTACTAATTAAAGAAAATAATCTCTTCTTTTTTTTTTTTTTTTTGTACAAAATGAAAAGCTTTTATATTTTATCGCCTATATGATGATCTGTTGAAAATGTATTCATTATGTTAACATAGCAGTCATTTATAATTAAGCCCAGTTTTTTTTTTTATTTTTTATTTTGTTTGATATTTTTAATAACATCATTAAATTACTCTCTTGTGTTGCTTCGACATTTATTATATTTACGCACTTTTTTTATGCATTTATAATAAGAACAGCAAAGTAGAGATTTAATAATATAAGAATTTCTCTGGTGAATCTATCTATCGTAATAATTGATTTCCCATAATAGTTATTGTAAATAAAATCAACTCTACACTAACGAGAGTATCTGCGTACAATATCAACTTATTAAAACGAATAATATATGAAATCACGATAAAACGCAGACAACTTGTTGGCATGTCAACGACATAATGTCACATATGCAAGGCAAACATATACAATCCATATATAGGTATGTATATGGCTCATAACACGTATTGCACTCATTTATAAGCGTATACCAACAACAACAACAACAACAAGCACATGTTGTGAGGTGATAATTTTACGCAACATAAAATTTTAATTAATTCGCATTTTATTGTATAGCCGAACGTAGTCGACAGAGAGACAAACAGACAAATAGGCAAACAAGCCATGTAATGGTCATTTCGTTAAATTTACACGCACTCGGTACACTCACATAATTAAGAAAAGTTTCATAAAGGTGTAAACACACGTTCATATCAGCAAGTGTGCATCTTTACCGAGCTGCCTGATGCTACCAATGGCGACGATGATGATTTCCATATGCAATTTCTTTCACAAACTTAATTGAAAATGAGCTACGATTAAACTCTTCTTTAATGCTTACCTTCGAATGAGTCGTAGAAGCCGAAATTAAAGGCTGTTGCTTGCGGATTTGGTCGAAGGAAAGTATAACCGACACCCGTATCTATAACGCCTTTAAAATCGTCAAAATCTTCATCACGTCGATGTCCCTCGATTACTTCGGCGTCATCGCGGACATCACCAGGAACTGTAAAAGCATGAAAAGAATTTAGTAAATCAATTGCAATGAAAACCTAATTTTTATTTTTCTCCAAAATTTACTGCACGATAAACTGTAGTTTTGGAGATCGTAGCTTAATGAACTGTTTATAGAAATTTCCAATAACCATTCAATAAATTCATGTGAAGTTTCATTAAAAGCAAATCAAAATTTTATGAAAAATTTCGTATACTCGTCCCCATACCTCAAATATTACCACAAGGATTATATTGAAATCATTTATTATATTATTGAGGGTTGCAAAAAAGTAGTTTCGGCTTCCTAATGAGCAATAAAATCGCTCATATATAAAAAATATGTATAGCTTCCATATTATTAAGTAGTGTTTTACTACTTCTTAGCGGACATGCTTTGGCAACAAATTAAGCCGAATGCCATCGGATCGCCATAATTACAGGAAATTTTTTCATGCAACAAGGGAGATATTTGTTTCCCATTGCACAACGCAAACTTTCATCGCCTTCATTCTAAATCATTTATGAGGTTCGTAGGAAGCAAGCACATAGAATTAAGGGCAAGAAGATTCTTTGAGACTATTTAATGTTATGGTAGGTAGATGCTTCAACTACTAACGTTCACATACCAGCTAAAAAAAAATCATTAAATTTTTTTACTATTAACAACCCTTGCCTTGTAGAAGGGAATAATCAAATAAGAAAACCCTTCCAATACTAATAGTTGAGTCGTCCGCAATAAACACAGGGCTTTTTATAATCGGTTACCAAAAATATGCTTTCTTGCTAACCCAATATGTAGTCAGTCGAAAGACAAACATTACAACGATTAATTACACGACTTTTCCTGCCTGTGCGCATAACTTGTTAAAATTAAAGCCGATCAAAGCCCTCTAAAAAAAAATCGTATTATAACTTATACAACATGGAAGAACGACTATGATAATGACAACAACATCAAGTTGGTATGTCATTAAAATAGTACATATCAACGGATAACAATAACAATGTCGGAGCATTGACAAACTATTAGTCAACGTTACACGAAATACTGAGAAAACTAATAACAATCAGGACAACATAAAATATGAGGGCTGCATGCACATGTTGACAAATTGTGAAAGCATTTCTTAAAGCGTCATTGAGAGTTCTGTTCCCCTCAGGATAATTCACACAATTCTCAAAGAAATTCTAAAAGAAGAAGTAATACCTTAATCTACCTACTAATTATTTGACATTCATTTCGAAGCCGTCTAAAGTGAGTACCTACGAGCAGAAGTTGAGAGCAGAATGGAACTTATAACGGGAACTAAAACTAAAAATTAAAAATTCATTTTTTAACAACCAGCAAACGTGTTCCTCCTTTGCGGGTAAAACTTTACAACGATCATTTTCTCTCCCCTTTTTTGCCACAATATATCAGCTGATAGAGATGCCAATGCCATCTGGTACTGTTTTCCTGGTCTTACTGCAACCTCATTGCTAGTGCCAAACTCTCTTAGTAACAACAATCATTAGTACAAAAATTTGATCATATTATGGCCACCGTTACAAAATATTTCTAAGCATATTTCGGCTATGACGAATAATGTAAAAATAAATTGACTGTCAATTTTTGGACGTCATTAAAATTTTTACTCTACGTCAACAAATGTTTCAATTAAAGGTGTATCCAAAAAGACAATAAGAATATGTTAAGTAAGGTGAGGAAAATAGCAGAGGGTATCGTCCTTCAAAAACATCACTATCACAATGCGGATACGATGATTGAACAGAGAAGAAGGAAAATTTACAACAAACTGCGAAAATTCATTGAAATAATATAAGAAATGAAAATAAAATTAAGTTCCAAATGGAAGGATCCGGTATATGATGGCTTTTAAATTTTTTTTTATCTCAATGGAAGAAACATGGTCATGTTCTATACATGATTATTCAGCCTGACAAGATATTTCGAAGAAAGGCTTTGAATTTGAATGTATTTCAATTATGGAATATTCAGATAATCATGAATAATGGGTTTTGTTGCTAACGATCAAGTGGAGCGATAATTGGATCGATAAGACAAATAGTCCTTTAATTATTTTGATAATAGAGGCACTGGCTGTTTCCACACAATTGCGTGGCATAAGTCCAAACAGATTGAAAGATAATCGTGGATACTCATGGATTTGTTTTTTAGATTGAGTGATATTTTGGGCAAGTTAATCAACACAATTTTTGTGACTCGTAAGTCAAGATGCTGGCGTTAAACATTTGTACGAGATGCTACTGGGAAATTAATACCTTTGAAACAATTTTATTATTCGTCCTCAACTAAATCAATCGGCCAGTCAAGCGTAAAATATGAACCATTCTATCAATTGTTTGCTTACATTCTTTTCGCAAACGTGCTTTGTAAGTATATATCGACAATTTTTTTTTTTTTTTTTTGTAGCGTAAAGAACTTTTCACTAATGTCATGAAAACTTTCAGAAGGATTGTGGAACTGTTACACATTACTGTTTTTAGAGAGCGAATTGGTGATCAGATTAATGCGTGCTATGCCGTATTTACGCTTCTCTATGTCCCCCGAGAGAGTAATTTCCCAATCCACGACTCGGTCTACAGGCGACAAACTCGCACTTCGCTACAATACAAAAGACGAGATGTGGGAAAGCGAAAATACGATGATGTAGATCTAGCGCTCACCTTTTATTGATTCCTCAAAAACCGTTGTACTTTTTCGTGCCTTATCTTTGCTTTGTTAATAGAGAAATTACTAAATATGATCATTTACGAAGAGCAAAATTCTTCAAATTTCTTGACCAAGTTGGACTCCACTTTCGTGTGTCAACTTATGCTGATATTGATAGTTCGATATATTGTTAAAATAATGATAGAGTGCTGTCAACAGTGAATAGGAGGATTTTACCGAAAATTATTAGGGAATAAGAGAATATTTCATTTCTACAACCGATTTGTGGACTGCTTTAGGATCAAACTGAAAAAGCAAGATGAAGAAGATCTTTCTCAAAAACAACACAGATGGCGGCAGATATGAAGGTAAACAAATGTAGGAAATGGACGTGGAAACACATTGGGAACTAGTGATGGCTTTTATGTTGAATACAGCGAACGAAATACTGATGATCCGGTGACAACGAACCAATCACTAATTATATGTGTGCAAAGTACTAATAATTATTTTCGTATTTACATACTTAGCGCTTTCGAAAATACAGCAAAAATTATGCAAACACTAAATAGGAACACATGTATGCAAAGCATACAGGCATACAGGCATACAGGCATGCATGCAATAGCCATAAGAAGCAGCATTCGGCCATGTAAATCGGATTTTATGCGGTCTATTATATAACATTTTGATCATAGTGGCAGTAAATGCCGCGGACAACAAAATAGTTCATTTAGCGTCTAAACACGAAAGCATAAATGCTTGCCTCTATACAGCTATTGATTATAACGTAGACCTTGGCAACTGCTGATTAGTTACCAGATTACTTAACTTTTACTACATGTTTTTAGTCTATATACATAAAGAATCCTAACTAGCTGCGTTTATTATCCTTAGCAAATATACCGTCAGTTAATTAACCGAAATATGCAGCTAAAAATACAAATTGTGATTGAAATAATTTCTTGCGTATATTGAAACAATTACTTCATTAGTTCATTAAATTATTAACATGTTTTTATTATAAAAAAAATATGCAGATTTAACCGCTACTGGTCGTTATAAATCGTACTAAAAACAAATGGTTTGCCAACACTTCTACTTCTGGTTCATACACAGATACACACAGACAAAAGTAAAAGAAACTTTTTTAAACTAAACTCAATAATTAACATAATTAAACAAAACGGATGACAGGGTCTATGAGTTGGCGGTTGGCACGGGAAACTTTGTCGTTTTGCCAACTTCATTGTCGGGCATCTGTCGTCTAAAATAACAGCAAATTCGTTATGTAACTAATCAGTGAAAACCTCAAAAATACAATAATATAATAATAATTTTATGAATGACCTGACGCTGTCATATATTTTGAACTTTACATCCACTGTTGCACTGTTGTGTGTGTGGTTTCTTGAGGTAAAACGGAATTTTGTGATACCCTCGGCTGATGAAAAAAAGGGAAAAAAGTTAAGTTAGGAAGAAAACTTTTCTCGTAAAATTTTAATTAAACAAATTTTGATAATTATCCTACCATAGAATAATAACGATGATGATGAAAAGGTATCAGAACTTTTTCTTTTTCATTTCAAATAACAAAGAAGAGAGAGAAAAGGGGAAACACGATGGCATCCCATCATCTTTCATGCATTTACATAAAGTAAAAAAATTAAATTTCAATTTTCATTGTTTATCACAATTTTCCCACTCGCCTCTCTTTCTCTCTTTCTCTCTTTCTTAATTGGTTTTTCTTTTTTGCTAGATGATACATCAACATTAATGTTGCATATCTAATACCTTTCAAATATTAATGACTTCAATATTCCACGTTAGAGGTAAATTCATTTCAAACACGTACGTATTCTTACATATATATGTATATATATATATATATATTTATATGTACCCATAAACACATATCCCTACCTCTTTTCATTTCTTTCTTTGTCTGTCTCTCTGTATGCCTCCTCTATGTATGAGCGTTCCTACTGAAATGCCTGTTGGTAGGCTAGACCAACATTTTATGTTTGTTGGCATGAAATATATTACTGCTGTTACTGTTACAAAATGTTGCATAGCAAATAAGTCACGTACAACGTTATGGTCAACACTTTGCACAAAATGTTAAAAGTTAGTTAGACGGACAAACAGGTAGGCGGACGGACATAATTCCAACCCAATCCAATGCTAGCTGTTAGCCTGTTGGGATTAGGCTGTCATTTGCTATAAAATGTCAATCATTGACAATGTCTATCCAGACGGTGAACAGATAAAATGTCTGCAGCATAAACAAATATAGACTTTAACACAAACATGTACACATATAAATATATGTATGCATGTGCCACCGGTATATGTGTATAGTTGTAATATAAACATTAGCAATGTTTGCTACAATTTTGGTAGCTTCTAAACAAATTGCCAAGCAAAACTTTAAACAATACCCACCAGCGGAAAAGGAGAAAGAGACAGAGGGACAGATCGGGAAAGAGACCTGCCAAGCATGCCTAACATCAGCGCTGCCGTTTTCAAATTACTTACGTTTATGTGAGTGATGGACACTTCAATGGTTTTCAAGTTGGTATCATTATTGATGATGGCATACTGAGGTTGTAGGCCATCGTAATGATGACTTTGATAATAATGATGATGATGATGATGACAATGATGATGGTCATAATGAAACGAAACTTTGTTTGCTATAGTTAGGGTTGATTCAAAATTCATTACCTCAGTTGTGTAATGTCTGTGACCATTGTATACGCTTTGCTTTCACTTTTAATGCAACAGCAATAAGAACAACAGCAACAACAAGGACAGAAGCAAAAATCTCACACCAATAACAATGCCTAGCTTACATATGAAATTA
Source organism: Glossina austeni (assembly GCA_000688735.1). Lineage (NCBI taxonomy): Eukaryota > Metazoa > Arthropoda > Insecta > Diptera > Glossinidae > Glossina > Glossina austeni. The sequence goes on from KK502517.1 coordinate 10,284, forward strand.
CATACAATGAATGAGTGCTCAGACGACAGGTGGTTAGTTGGATATTTATCGGGGGACTATTGCACAACATCATTGACTTTAATATCGATAGCTTTTTTTCTTAACTATGGATGCCGATGATATGTCGTATGACTGAAACCAATTTAGTTTTTTGTCCCCTCGTCAGTGTTAACCTCTGTAACTGGACCAAACACCGACCGGCCAAATGCTTCGCAGCAATAATAATGTGACATGTCACACGACCAGGTGACAGCAAATTTTGAATTTTCTTTCAATCTTTTTTTTTTTTCTCTTTGGAAATTTTGTTATTTTATCACTAACTTTTCTTTTTTTTGTAGTTTAAGTATATTTCATTTTCATCGCTCTCATTTCATTCATTTTTATTCATTTTTACTTTCGGTCGCACTTCGATCTAATCAACCATGCGGCCTTGTGTACTCTTGAGATTCAACAAAATTTACTTTGATGTTTCTTTAATTTACTTGATGATGTCACATTGATGTATTGACATAGAGATGACTAAATGACTGACTAAATAACTGCGTACATTTAGTGTTATTAACCGAAAGCCTCTCAAAAAACTTGGCAGACGCATCTCTGGCACAATGACCAGCAGACACATACAAATGCAAAATAATAGATTTGTCTAGAGTTTAAGCGACTAGTATGTAAAACAGAGTGCGAAATGTAAATAGAATGAATGTAAATGAGAAAATTTGTTGCACTTTCGGCAAAGAACGAATCATGTTTACCCAACATTTAGGAGATTATAAAGCAACAACATTCGCACTTAGGTACTCATTCATTGATTCACACAAAGCAGGCGAGAGCTTATCACCGAGTTGGACGCTTTTTCAAAGCTCACACATCAATCTAAAGTTATATTACGCTTTAATTTACTGCAGAAGGGTAAAAGGGGGCAAGTTTGTGTATCAACGTTAAGACAAATGAAAAGGAATATAAGAAAGCAGCTGACCCTAAAGAGATATTCAACAATAAATTTATTAAAAAGTTGGAAAGCCTTAAGGAAAGAATTTATCCCTTTCCCGGCTGAAAGAAAATTCATTTCTATCCAATTCCATTTTGAACACTTGGGGCAACGAATCAACCTTGTTCCAAATACAACCCAAAATTTATGATATTAACTTAATTAGTAAAATTAAATATTTAAGGATTTTAAAAATCACATAAACTAAATAAATTGTGAAGACTAACATAAAATTTATCACATTGCAAATTAATTTTTTTTTTGCCCGAAAAAAAGCAGAACGTACAACACCGATATAAAAGCAAAGGATGAACATTACGAGGCCTTAGTTAGGAAGCATTTTACCATTTTAAGTGTCCTTAGTTTTTACAGTATAGAGGCTATTACTTATTTCTCATTTTTGTGTAACTGAGGAGCCATAGGGAAAGTAAACACTCAAGTTTTATTCTTACATTCAGTATTTTCTCTTTCCAAAACGAGCTATCCCCAGACCGATATTTATATTCGAGGTGAGCACACCTCGAGCGAAATTGCTCAAGCAATGCGATCCATTGATCGTCTTTAGCGCCCTTTTGGTATCGGCTTCGAGATTCTATTGCAGCACTTGAATTGCTTTTTCTTGCTCACACCGACCTAACAATCCGGAATCGTTACCAACAGTCGTATTGGCTTAGCTGACCAAAGAGTGTACGCTACATATTTCTTTCTTACTACATGGAAGAGATCTGTTTTGCACATCCTATCATACAAATCTGGTCTATACCGCTATACTTGGATACTGTTTCCAAGTAAGGAGCCCTTGCTTTATTCCTGCGGTACGCTCGAACTCTTATCATTATTGATTTTGCCTTCATTTCTATATCTCTACCTAATTCTTTTTGATTTAAAATTTTTGTTTCCATTGTTTCTACTTCCGAATTGCACTGAAATCTTTTCTGGTTCCATTCATTTTTCTGTGTACTTCGTTTTCTTTGTTTTCAGATTTTTCAACTTCCGCAGTAATTCCGTCCACTTCATGCTTTCGTTCTTTCCTGAGCTGGACAACAATTGATTTACCTAACTTCCCCGGCTGTTTCGGGTGAGTTGGGTCTCAGTCCGTAAGTCTTATTTTATGCTAATCACTGAAGAACTTCAAGATAATGTTAAGAAAGAAATGCGACTGTAAATGTGTAACCGTTCCTTACAGTTTCTTAAACTTAACAAGCGTCGAGCTGAAGAACAAATCTGCAGTATCAAAACTAGCAGCTTTGCTGAATTTTACTCCGCTTTCCTAGTATTGCCAGCCGCTCTCCCTGAAATACTCCCCAAAACGCACATAACAGCACCGTGAGTCCTCATTCTTCACCTGTACTGCCTGCCTTTGGAATAATTTGTTAGCAGTCGTCTGATACATCCATCTTTGCGTATATTTCTACTCCCTAATCAGACGCGTATAAATACTTTTTATTCCTTTTTATTCCTCCTCCAACCAGTATCACACACTTGTAGGTGGCGACATCCCCCGAGCGAATAATGAAAAATAAAAAAAAACGTATCAAACACTTCGGATGTCTTGCCAGTTGCAAATGCATTAACAAAGTTAATTTGCCAATCGATGACTTGGTTGAATTGTTTCACAAATTTTCAACATTTTTTCGGTAAAATTTGAAAAATTTCACACAATAAATTTTCAAAAATTAAATCTAAATTAATATAATAATAGACGTACTACTACTAATAGCTTTAAAGAGAAATTTCATTTACTAATATATGTGCATGATGATGGTTTCTAAACAAATTTTTGGCATAAATCCATATTATTTGCAGTTTATTTTTCCAAACGAGAACACAATTTATTAGTGCAATAGACTCATAATACAATATAACAATTCATATAAGTAATAGTAAATATTTTGTACCCACATGCATGCTCCCACATAGACACGCATACGTCGTATTTAAAAGCATAACTTACTTAGCTAACATTATACACGATGCATATGTTTTGCAATGATTTATAAAATTTTAACAATTTTCTATATGATTAATACATACATACATATATACATAATCAAAATTTAAGTGCACGTATTTATGCAAGCGAGTGTGTGATGTACAAAAAACATATTTACGAAATTGATTGAAATTTTCATGATTCGCACATGAAAGCAGCAGTTTTCACTATTTTCAATAAGTTTTCATTTCAGTTTTGGTTGTTTGGTATTGTTGTGTATTTAAATGCTTATTTTGATATCATCATATTTTTGTTAAGTTTTCTAATGCATTTACATATATATATAAATGCACATACATATATATATATATATCATACATATATATATATATCAAAAAAACTGGGATTTTTCCTAATAAAAATCTATTTATTTCTAGAAAATCAATAATACATAAATAAATCTATTGATGAATATTTGCCAATCACATGAAATAAATATTTAGGAAAATGTATTTTTACCATTTAACGAACCTATTATATACATAAGAGTAAAAATATATGAGAGGGAGATATATGGAAAATAAATTCAAATGCAAGGCATAAAAAACTCATACAAAAGCTTACAGTGCGTAGTCAAATAGCTGCATCAAATCGGTCATCATTTCCTTGCTCTATAACAAGGAATGCTATTAGTTTATACTAAGAACATCCTAAATACTGATATCCCCTAAATAATTCTTAACGTCTGGGCAAGATTGAAGCACGTAGGGACTTGTCCCGCTTTGTTGGCAAATTATCTGTGCTCGATGGCTTACCAATAGTGAAGGAAATATCTTTCCAATATTACTGTTCGGAACACGATCCATTAAGCCCCTCTTTGCCTGTCATTTCTCTCCCTTTGGAACAAATTAGTAATTTATGATATCTTGGAGCCTGTGCGAGGCATGGGCAACCACTGGCCCGTTTAAACTTTCAAGTAATCCAATTTGCCCGCTGCAAAGCAAAGCTGCAAATGGTTTGTACCATATCTGTTTCATTACTGGCTCACTTGTTCACCTATTAAATGCGAAATAGGTTTAAGAGCTTTTTTTATTCATTATTCATACATTTTTAATAATAGTCGCACCTTATGCTGGCCCCTGCCGTGATATCAAAATTAAAGCTTCGACTCATTGATAAGAAAAGTTTCCCACCCTTGAGCTACTAAGGCGCAGACTCTGACCGCGACATAAACTGAGGGAAAACTCATTATACTTCCATTAGTGACTTCCAAAAATCTACAGCTGGTAGAACACAGATGTCATATTCTAATGTTACCATATTTCTGATTCCTTCACAAATTCTTTACTTACATAGTTTTTCTAGATATCTATAAAATATCTCTATATAAAGATTTTGAATAAAGTAATTAGGCTACCATTCCTCAAGAAAAACTTTTTTAGAAAGAGAAGCGAGTCTTAACAATTATGCAAAAAACTATAGGAAACCGTACCATGTTTGAAGATTTTCGATCTTTTAGAATTTACTTCCCTTCAAAATATCTACGTTCACCCATTCAATCTAGTTGCGCTAACCAATTTTATTTAAGGCCGCTATATGAGTTTTTCTAAAAGCGTGTTGCAAATACTCACTAACAACAACTGATAAGTAGAAGACTACCCCAAAGGACTTCAGGCCGACTATGAATTTTATTAGAAACTTTTTTCCCAATAATATCGTTGATATGCTTTACAATTACATTTTCGTACTGAATAAAATAAGATGCGTTTTGTCTTCTACTGTACATTGATGTGTACGATATGTTATTGCATAAACATATATATATATATAAAGCAATTGTTGATATATTTAATATTGCAAAACTATTTATTATATAACTTTGTTCACTTTGTTATATCACTGCAGTCATTGATTATTGCAATCAGGTTTCATTATATTTTCATATCTCAGCAAATAAAAAAAAAAAGGCGCTTCAGTTTCAAAGTTTCCAACTGCAGTTTATATGTCGAATGTGAATGTTTACCAATTTTTTTAATCCACCAAAATATGCCTTAAACCTGTAATAAGTACTTCTATGTTTCCTAAGTGTGATTCCAGTCATTTCGAAAGTTAATTTAATAACTTCAACTGATTTAACACGTAACAAATTCAAATCCTCGGTCGTTCAAGAATTCAAACTTAATAAAATTAAAATCATATGTTTCAATGAGTCACACAAATGGTCTTGGCGTCTATAACATTTGATTTGGCAGCATTGGAAATTGGTATGCTGCCAAACCAATGTATTTTCACTTATGTTGTGGTTTTAAGAATGATTTTAATTAAAAAACGAAATCGAGTTTTATGTTTAAACAAAATGTTTACTTGTAAACAAAAACAACATGTCAAAATCAATCATTTAATGATTTTAAATGTGATACAAGCGAGTCAATATAAGCGCGATATAATCATTTTTTATTTAATATCCCCAAAAGTAATATTCAAAATTACACACACACGCAATGCGTAAATGAAATACACTCAAATGCAAAGGTGGCTACATGCCGTGTAATACTGAACGCCCGAAAACACTATAGCCTGAACTATAAGAAACATGATTGCCAGCACACCTACAAAGAATGACGGTACACATTTTCCAATTCTTACGGAATGTCGACGTGCAAATGGCGGAGACCTGGCAGTCGTAGGTACAACCCTTCGAAGAGTACCGTGGTAGATGCTAAGTGGTAACTAGAAGTGCTAAATAGGCTTTTCTTTGGACCATAAACACTTATATATTTTTTATAAGGCCATTAGAGAGTGGCATGGAGGGAGGAGGTAACTTATTTTATCACCTGAATATAATTTTATAAATATAAAGGGCTCTGCCTGTATGGGCGCAAAAGCTGAGCGCCGAACGTATCTGCCCGCTAATCGGACCCAACTGATCGTAGAAATTGCAACAGAAAGGAGTGAAACTGGACATTATGTAATTGTGAATATTCAGATAGCAACTGAACTGAACTGGAATAGAAGCAAAAGTTTAAGTACACATCAAATTCAAATTTCAGAAACATTTATTCCAGTCTTACACGCTTGTCAGGAAACAACCCTCACGCGTTAAATTGACAAAATGCCTTGCAACAGGTTAATGCGAAATTTACAAATTTTTACGTATTTTCAAGCTAATCAAGATTCTCTGCAGAACATTTACGATTTTCTTACAATGATTGTAGTTTTTACACTTTTCAAAAGGGTTCGACAAGAGAGAAACTTTTCTTAAATAATAAAACAAATATTTTCAAGATTTCATTAATTTGAAACTATTTTTCCCTTTTTTTTTTTTTTTAATTAATTAACCATTTTTTGTTTGACCTGTTGATTGGTTTCTCTGTTCTACGTTGCGTTGTTTATTATATAGCAAAATATATATATATATATATATATATATATATTTGTGGAACTAATTAAAGTCTTTTCTCCTTCTTTTTCTTCTCTATATATATGTTATAGACGTTGCTAGGCGATGTGGCCCCATTCTTTCATCCTTGTGGTTTGGGTGCTCCTGTGCTTGTTCGCCATCAATATTGTTAGCCTTAAGATATAAATTTATAAAACTTGTTCTTCATTAAACACATTGTTATGGTTTTTCTCGCTTCTTCCTCTCCCTTTCCACAATACTCTATATATAGATTTTTCTTCCTTTTTTTTTCATTTTTCCATTTAATGTTTAATGCATTTTTAATATAAATTTAATGGCTATTAGTGATGATAAATTGAAAAGTATTTTATTGTTTTTTCTTTTGTTTTCGTTTTTTTTGTTTTTTTTTACTTGTGATACTTAAACGTTGGAGGAGGGAAGAAAAGAAAGAATGGCTTCAAGTATTTTCTTAAGAGAGTAAAGTTAAAATTAAGTATGGTGCAGTAAGCAAATAAGATGCACTTTAGGTTGCCTGGCAATGAACGACATGTCGATAACCTATAATCAAGAATTTTTTATTTATTATTGAATTTTTAAACAGATAAGTGTTTTAAGCACTAATTTCAGGCAAAACCCAAGAGAGAAATTATCGAAATGATTCCATACTTGGATATTTGGGGAGCCTAGCCAATAATTGGCAAAATTCGAAGGGCTCCTAAACATGAAAGCATATTTCTTGTTTGTTATTAATTAAAATAATTTAAAAGTGCACCGTATGCAAAAATCAGAATGTTTTTCTCGTGAATTTCCTCTTATGTATGTATGTATGTATGTATATGTTTTCCTTGTACTTGACCATCGGAACCCATTTAAGTGTTTCCTTGTTTTTATCTACATTCTGTTCTTCCGCTAAACAACTGAGGTAGAGAAATGTAAGACACACATTTTAGTGTCATTATAATTCCGGAAATTAGTTGCTACTTGTTATTGTGTACGATTGAGCCTCAATATGTCTGAGGTTAATTTAATTAAGTGGTTTTAATCTTGATGTCGGCGTCTCGCTTAAGAGCATCTTTAAGCAATGTAAAGTAGATTACGGCGTTTCCTTGGCTGGCATAAACTTCCCACTTTATTGGTAGAACAATGATTTAACGAAAAGTTCTTTAAGCTTCAGGTCAGTTGAAACTTGTATTGTAGTACTCTGATCATAAAGTAATAAAGCGAGGCATGATGTATTTTGGATTCCTTCCGGCGAATCGAACTATTAACAAGAAAACTTATTTGAGAGTAATGCACAAAGCTAGTCAAGCTAGTCAATCAGACAATTCTTTCTCTGCCGTTTGTTTGTTGATGTAAACATCGTTTTGGGTAGAGATTGAACCGGCTTCGAAATACTTACGGCCCTCAAAGACGGTTTACTACAATATAACGCCTTGGTCCTGTTATGTTTCATTGAGATGTTTCGACATCTTTTCATCATTCAACTCTGATCACTTCTGAAAAGTCTCTTAATCGCTCCTCAGTTGCCCTATGCAAATGATTCAGCTTGGCTGACTTTTGGTTGGACTTTTAAACAAACGGCGGTACCATTTATTTCAAACGAACCGAAAAATGCAGTTTTGTAAGTAAAAATAAACAGGCGTAGCTTATCACTTAGAGAAGATATGGACGTGAAATTCGATACAAATGTCATTTAGAATCCTCCCTTACCTAGAAAAGAAAGCCTCCCGTTTAGACAAGCTTGCAAGATTTAAATGAAGAAGTCTTACTAGCTTTCTCATCATAGTATTATATTTTTTCGGGTCTATGAATAAACATTATCTCGTATGTCGTTATGCCGCATGGAATATCTTGATATAATTAAGGTCGCACACCCTTCAACTAACCGTTTATCCAGACATCATTGAAACATTTGCACATAATTCATTAATTCTTGCATTTTGAGTAAATCCATTATTTATACCAGCAATTCAAGAGAACTCAGCACGTTGCCCCCACTGCCAACACTACAGCAAATATGTTAAGGTTAGGTTGTTTGTTTAAAAAGGCTTACCAAATGAAAAGTTAGTTAATCACTTTATAACACTATTCACCTTTTGCCTAGAGGCGATTTGATTTCATCTACAACATCAAACATTATTCTTCTGCGAAAAGAAATTTAAAAGAAACGGCAACTACTTATTGATAATCCGTTAAAAGTTGACAAAATTTGATTGAAAATAGTTATATAATGGCCTTTGTCGTAAGGGGCAGTAAGCTAATATTGTTCAACTTTTATCTTGCTTCGAGACGCTTTTTGAATAAAGAGAAGATAGTGAAATTCTTATTTTTCTAATTTTCATGCAGCAAACGCATATGTGCAACGATAACAAATGGGTTCTATGTTTAGTGTTTGAAAGGGTCAATCCTTTTTAAACAGCCTTTCAATATTTATTTTTATATATATATTTTATTTTATATATATATATATATTATATATATATTTTATATATTTATTTATAAAAATTTTCCATTCGTTTTCGGAGAAAGGTTTTATATGCACAAAATTCGATCCAAAATTCAAAGAATCTAATCCCGTTATTTGCCAACAAAATTCAATGGGGGGCGGCTTCTCCCACCAAAAACTGCATTAAGGTACAGTTAATGTTAATGCCAGTACTACTACTTCGATCTTTAGTATCGTGGAAAAAAAGTTTAACAATTTCAAAGTTCGTTTGCAATGACTCAACATGTACAGTAAGTATATACCGGTTCCATTAAGTAAACACACATTTTCACTTTTATATTTCGGGGATTATAAGCAACCTGAGTGAATATGAAAAATAAAAACAAAAAGTAAGCGATTTTTTGCGTTTACATTTTCTCCAAAGATTGATTTTATATTTCGCTTACCGCTGAGAAAAAAAAATTACCCTTCGGAATAATTTTGCATATCCGCGCCGTACGATATAGTTAGACCTGTTAATTTTATGTCAGCGCGTCGGTTGAATATGATTGGCATATGAAATATTCGCGTGGGTTTGGTATGCCAAAGTGTTAGTTAAGTTTACAAATAAGAAAAAAAAAACAATTTCGCGCATTGTTGTTAAATCATAAATAGATAGCAACTATTATTAGAACAAAGTTTGTGCCGAACTTTTAGATGATCACGATATTAAGTAGACTTTAGATTTGTACTGCTGTTACAGGCTGAAATGTATGCTATACGTCTCTTTGCCCCAGCGCTTGTTCGGGGTAACAATTTGCGTATAAGTGAGCCAGCAAAGACTTTTTCCGAGATCGTGTCAAATGCATTATAATTTCGAAATCAATCTACGTATTCGTATATATATAAACACGTTGGGTTGATCTACACGGATTAGAAAGATTAGTTAAATGTAACTGCTTTCAGAGATCACTGCATGTTTCTCCTTACTTGGTGTCAGTAATAAAACTAAAATAAGTTATGATGGGCCAGTAAATACCCTACACCACGTCACTTAATACATTTATTCATGAAATGACTCTTCAAAATAAAGCCACACATGCCAAGTGGTTGTAAACGTGCTCCGATCTGAACCATTTTCGCTTGTGTCTTGTGTGGCTTTGCTATTTGTAGGTTGAACACAAGAAAAAAAAAAGACTGACAGATGGACAGACATAAACATCAAGTCCTAAATCCTTGGGGATATTGTATAAATCATTTCGAATTGTGATTATTGTTTAAGATGATTGCAAATTTTTTTCGCTCTTTGCCTCCAGTGCTAGTGATAAAATTAAAAAAGTTATGAAATCTGATCTTCGTGTGTCTATGGAACCCAGAAATTAATGATATCTCCGATTGTTTTTGAAATCCGGTTTAATTGTTTTTACTATCGTAATGGGAAGAATTTAACAAACAACTTTAAACTTGGGTCAACGAAGAAGACTATATCGAGTAAAGATACAAACACAACATAAAACCAAGTTTCTTCCAAAATTAAGGATATTGAAATATTTGAAGCAATTGAATTTGAAATTAGAACAAACCATTGCCGGCTTCCTTATAAATCTGAAAGAAGGTTGGGTGGTAGTAACCTACCTTCGTTTAGTCAAAACTTAAAAAAAAAAATATTTCTTTAAATTTATTTGATTGCTTGTGAGTGCGCTATTGCGTTTGCAGGAGCAGTGTTCGTTGCTAGAATTTAAAAAATCATAATATTATTTGCAAATAATTTTCAACTTGGAAAAGTATAATATTTTTGTTATCCATTTTTCTTAGAAAAACTCGCAAGACAAAACTCACGCAGCGTACAACAAACATAACACAACTATAAGTTGTGCATTCATATTTGATCTTTTCGCTCCATAACAAGAAAAAAGAAAGTTTTTAAAATGTATATATATACATATATATATATATATATATATATATATATATATATATATATATATACAAAAAACTTGAACAACTTTAAAATTTATTTGCTTTAGGAAGTCGTCTAAAAGACCAAAAGCGCATTGAAGCATAAAGAATATAACGAATCGATATATATAATACATGAACATTGCAATACTTGTTCTTATGTTAGTTTACTGTCAAGGGAAACAACAATGCAGGAAGTACAATATTTTGCTACCTTTTTGTGCAAAGAGTAAAGTGCAAAAAAACAAATAGGACAAAAAATAAACTTAATATGAACCCATCACAAATAACACGCACTGATCTTTATACAAGTACGTGTTGTGCGTACATGAACGTGACACTCTTTCCAAGGGACTTGCGTTTGGTATTTTGATGCCAATTGCAGTTTAAAGCCGATTATAAAAAAAAAAAAATGCAGCAAAAATACTCCGAATATTGAAAATATTCTGACGAAGAAATGCATAAAGAAAAACACTTAAAAGAAAAGACGCACTTTGCATACCCAGCACCTAAAGTAAATATTAAATAAAAAAAAACTGCTCAAGCTAAAGTGGTAATGATTTGACTAAACCTACGTTTCTATACCCTACACCACTTGTGAAGCAAGGGTATGCTAGGTTCGTGCGGATATACAGCAACACCCAGAAGGGCTTGAGATAGGCTGACCTCTTATTACTTTAATTCGATTCAGAGACTGATTCTAAGCTTGTCTGTCCGTCTGTTTGGCAGCTTGAGATAGGCTGACCTCTTATTACTTTAATTCGATTTAGAGACTGATTCTAAGCTTGTCTGTCCGTCTGTTTGGCAGCCCATCTTGTTTTCTTGTTATGTTAAACCTACAGGTCGCAATTTTTTAAATATTTTTCAATGAAAATTTGTGCAATGACATGTTGTGGCCGAAGCATGAACGTTATTGAAAATGGTTAGAGTCGCACCACTTTTGCGAAGGCTTCCCACTTAACGCCTTGTTTTGAAAACTTGTCATATGTATAGCTTTAGATTGATGTGCTTAATGGAGCGCTATGGCTAGCTATAAAAATAAAAAATAGTTTAATTTGAATTTTCGGAAAGATCCAGACAAGCTATGCATTTCCGTACTTATGAATAAAAGACAAATAACAAATAGTCCTCCATATCTATATCGATTTAGAATTCAGCATAAAACTTAGAAACATCGTGATCGCATACCACTTGGTGTTATTAAAACGCTGTATATTTCAAAGTGCTTCTCTTGAAAAAAATTTTACACAAGTTTGGTTACTCCAGCATTAGCACTTTTTCCATTAAACCTGCACAACCGTAAAGATTAAATTTTCAAAAGTAAAAAAGGCCGTTTAAAAGGTGAACGTCATTTTGCAAGTATTTACTTAAAAAAAAAAAAAAAAAACTATAACAAAACTACATAGTAATACCTGTGTACGTTGGTGCCTTCTGACTTTATATAAAAGAATAAATTCAATTTTTCCATAAAATATCTGCTACGCCCTTTGTACTTGTAAGTAATGGTATGTCAGTGAAAGGTAAAAAATTTCTCTGGCCTACTTTTTGTTTGTTGCACAATCATTTTTCTTCGTCATTTCGATTTCGATTTGATGGCAGACATGTAATTCAGAAAGGCGCCTGACAAATGTTTGTATGCTAAGTATCTGTAAACAAACAGTGTCCGCCGGTAGAGTTTCCTTTGTATATGGAAAACTAAAGTGAAATATTCGGTTAAACATTAGCAATTATCTACAAAAGACAATCATAGTCCGCTCCACACTAGGTAATGATTGGATTTTTTTTAAATACATTTTTGCAAATATTTTTTCCTAATAAATACGTGAACTTTGTATTTCGTGACTTCCAGTTATTAAATAAAAAAATAAATCTATTATAAAGGCAATCAAATCTATTAAATCTCTACAGCAAAAAAATTAAATAAATTACGTCTACCGCTCACGCGGTAAAATAAAGAATTATTTTCATTATAATAATCGGCAGATAACAAAAGTGTGCTATCTCCGTCATTTCAGTTACAGTGCTTAGAATTGTCCGCGACAATTTTCTTAATCGGTGCAAGAACATGTGTTCATTATTTTTAATATTTAAGACATTCATTTAATCTCACCGAGTGTCATCATCTATGCCGTCTAAAAGCGGACTTACGTCACCGCTAAGTACAGTGGTTAGCATTTCGAGTGACTCGATTTTGTATATATGTATATATTTTACATATAGGTTTGTTTTGCCTCAAAATATTTTACACGTTTAATGGCGTCCCTGTTATGACACTTGAAATTCGTACTGTACTGTATCGAAACCGTATTATATGAAACTTTATTTTTATTTATTCAAAGTAAGATATAATATAAAATAAAATAATTTAAATATAAATCAAATTAATGCGTACAGTGTTGCATCAAAACCGTGTTATACGAAACGAGATAATAAAATTCAAGGCAATCTGTAACGCCGTGTTGCGTATCGAAATCTGTATCGATATCAAGTGTTAAGTCGTAAAATTTTATGATAGGAACTTCTTTCCACATACACACACAAACCAAAAAGTTTAGGGAATTTCATAAAAAATTATAATAATTATGATCCAAAAATTAATTTTCATCTAAAATTACATCTAATAATTAATTTTTTTTCTCAACGTCTGTTGAAACTTTTCTTATTGAAGATCAAATAAAAATAAGCAAAAACGTGCTTGCACGAAAACTGGTCGGTGTACAAATTTCATCATAATGTTTCGCAGGTTGCGACCAGGCAGATTGAACCAGAAAATGCATAGACAGTCAATACACGGACGGACGGAAATATCTCGAAACTTCCGATTTATAGATTGAAGAAAAGACTACAAGACGAACAGACGGACAGGCAAGCGCTTAGATCGATCCAAAAGTAATTCAGAATCGAACGTTGCATTAAACACACGAAAATATAAAAAGGGCAGACGGATGCGCAAGCTCAGTATAATAAAAAGTATGTCTATCCCAAGTTCTTCTGGGGGTGCTATAGGTGGGTGCAAACTTAACATATAGAGTATGAAATTTCTGTAGCCGAATTTACCCCGCCTAAGAAACTTCTTTCAATAAGGTTTTTCAAAACTTATCCTATGCCACACATACAAAAAGTTAAAACCGATTCAAAAACAATCCAGCAAGATATGTATACGACTTTTTGAAATCGTGTTATATGAAAACCGCATATTGTGTACCTTGTTGTATCGAAACCCTATTTAAGAAGTACCGTTTCATACGGGGGGCGCCTGGACTAGTCTGATGTAAGATATGATGACATGGGTGTTAACGTTAACCTCTCAGTTGTGGTTCAAATCAATTTTGACTATTAATCAATATTGTGTAGAAATAACACGCTACCAATTTGATTTGACGCTATATAGATAAAGGTATGATAAGAGGGGAAATAGTTGAAGTAGAGAAGTTCTCTCAATGCCATCAATTTTAGCAAACTGAAATACTTGTCGGCTTTCACTCGACTCTTACGATAAGCAGTATTTGGATTGCGTTAAAAACTGTGTAGCAAATAATGATGATGAGCTTTTAAGCAAATATTTTTACTGTTTCTAATAACTTTATTAAATATATGCCCAACTTAACAGTTGGTAGTTGACGCTAAGCGTCCAGTTGTCAGAAAGGCAAGAAAAGAAATTAGTAAAACCTTAGCTGCAATCGTAATTAATTTGTCCTGCACTCATATTCATTAAAGAATCGTAACGGGGCGATTGCCCAATATTCCAACAAAAAAAAAATTCTTTTTTTTTCTGTGAATGCCGACTACTAATGGAATTAAATTGTTTCGCACTTTTCTTCTTGCTCTTCAGCTGTAAATGATTTTTGCTCTTTTTTTTAGCCATTTATTAATTTTTTGTTCCTTAGTATTTATTATTAAATATTATCATTATTAATATTTATTTAGTATTATTATTGGAAAAAAAAAAAAAAAAATAGTTTTAATGAAGAGATTTTTCACTGAACATTTTCACTTTTTTGTAAATATTGAAATTGTTTAAAATAGCTGCAAATTGGCCGTAATGATTGCTTTTGCTATTAAAAACCACAAAGAGAAAAAAACACGAGATTATTAATATTTTCATAATAGACCAGTGAATTTAATTAATAATAGATAAATTATTTCCAATCTACTATATAACTTCATATAATTTTTAAATGCAGTTCTAAATTTAATAAAATTTATTGAAAACATGATGTATTAGTATTAGTATAAGTGCGGTAGTATAAAGCTAGTAATTTAAACAAATAAAGTTATTAATATTGAATACACACACGATTTGAAATGTGTATAAAAACGGTGTGGTTATTATTTGACAAATGAAACATTTTATGGAACGGGCATAAGCACAAAATTTTAATTTTTGCATCTATTGTTACATATATCGGTTCCCTTCTCAACTTATCAATTAAGAAATGAATGAATGCGCTTACGTACACTTTATGGAATCTATAATTTATAGTTTACATGAAGTAAGCAGCGAAATTGTGATAAACTCTCTACACCTTTCTTCTTTCAACTTTCTTTCAGCTTTTTAATAATTATAAGCAAAAGTCGATTTAGATAAATGCATGAAAGTTACCCATACGGTTTTATCCTATCTGCCGCCTTTCTGCATAAAAATTTAAATGCTCTTCGCGTGTTTACTAGATTTTTGTTTATCCTCTACATTAAAGCTTCCTAGTTGATCAGAATGTAAACATCGACGAGCATTGTGCGTTCCCTTCTAAGTAAAATGTTACACAAAGCCATAAAGAGCAATGATATTGTGCGGGCAGGAACTTATAGAACATCCTCTTGTATTCACGTACGAAAGACGAATCATTTAATTGACAACAGTTTGTGCAATAGCTGACTGAGGTCTTTAAGGATCAGCATCTGGCAGAAGGAATTTATTTTATATCAATTTTCTTTTCAACTTCGGAATTTTAACTCCAACTAATTTCCAATTTATTTCCGATTTATTCTAAGGCACATTGAAATTGGATTTTATCATTAATTGCGCATGTTGTGATTACAATCGTCTTTGGACTGAGCATGAAAGTGATCCTAATAAACATCTGTGTCACAAAATTTTTGAAAATATTTCCATGGGATTGCCAGTTATAGAGTAAAATAGCAAAAAATTGTCGGTGTTTCTCGAGGTACTTTTAGTTACTTCGGCATTATCAGCTAGTTTGCAAACACATAACGCCCATTTTTTAATCACATGCAAAGTCAAGTATGAGTGTATTAGCAAATCAGATGGACTTGATCAACCAGATCTTCACAGAATCGCAAGTTGTGGACCACAATATGAAAAAATTATGGTTGTTTTAGTTTCTCATTTATGGTGGGCGTGTATTTAGGTAGGTAATCGATCAAGACATGTCTTATCTTAATTTTTGCGACTGTGACGATTCAAGTTGACCGATTTTCGTAAATCTAATGTTCAATATTACATAGAGTTTCGATATGCCCATGAAAGAAGTATTTACAAGATAGCATCGTTATCCCTTAAAAAGTAATTGAGACGTGAGTAAAACTATTGATACTACACGCAACGCACTGGCAGGTGGATTCGAAAATATGGGCAATAATAAAAGTTGATAAATAAATCACAAGTTAATTTAAAATCGCGGAATGCAGAGGGAAATACATTTAAGAGATAGTAGTCCTCATGTCCAGTTTTAATAAGGAGAGAACATCGCAGCTATGAGGCATTATTGCTTTGGACCTACTAACTGCATTTTCCAAAACTGATCTGTAAAATTGACTTTATGTAAGAAGTCCAAATTGAACATAGCTAGATAGCAATGAAGATGAGCTTTAGGGACAATATTAACAAGGAGTAGTAGCAGTAGTAGTACTAAACATTAATAATTGAATGCAAGTTTCATTGAAGCAAAGCTTCAGCGTCTCAACTTTTGCCACTCTTAGCCTGCTAGCAACGAATAAACAGAAAGGCAATAATCTGTCCTATAGAGTCTTATGGTTGTAGAAAAACCAACTCTGGGAGGGAGGGAAAGACCTGATATGGCTCGATTTCTCTATAATTATTGTACATTTCATTGAGAAGAGAGCCGAAGAGAGCAAAAAAAATTAATCTGGAAAAATAGAACTAATGGCACTATTTAATTGAATCCTTTCTACAACTGCCACAAATTTGCAACTGGTCTGCAGAATTGACTTTGTACGATGTAAGAAGTGCAAATTGAACGTAGCTAGGTAGGAAGAAGGAATGGAGCTTTAGGGAGGAGTAGTAGCAGTAGTAGTAATGAACATTAATAGTTGAACAGAAAGCAAAGCTTCAGCGTCTCAATTTTTGCCACTCTTAACCTTCTAGCAAAACCAGTTTCTGGGAGGGAGGGAAAAATCCCATATAACTCGATTTCTCGATGATTATTATATGAGGACATTTCTTTGAAAAAAAAGGCGAAGCGTGCAAAACAAAAATTAAGCTGGAAAAATAGAACTATTGGCACTAATTTGATTGATCTTTTTTCTAATTTAATTAATCTTTTCTACAACTGCCACAAATTTACATGAATTTAACCGCAAATCAAAATGAAATTGTTAATAAATATTTCATAACCAAAAAAAAAAAAAAAAATTTTGTTTTTCTAAAATATGAAAAGATATATTATACCAAGCATCGGTTATTGGGCTGAGAGAGATAGCTGTTATATTATGGCCGAACTGTTTATATGAGAGCTGATAGCCATTTGTACTTAGATAGTATGTGTTAACGATATATGTGAGTAATGTGGTGATTGTAAATTTAATGAGATTTCTGTCAAATTAATTTCCGGTTATGATTAGATTTTCGTTAATAGCAATGTGTGGTTTCAACTCATATAGAACATATTTACTAAGGCAGATGGTAATGTACGCAGCAAACGGTAGTAAAATGCTAGTTCCACTCATACAAATGTAATGTATATAGTATGTGTAAGCATTCGTATACATAAGCATGCATATATGTAAATCTTGTGTGAATTCGTACACAACTATAAGTGAAAGCATGCTTGCATTCAGAAAATATGCTGAAATACGTAAATGCTCATATGGGAAACTAATATATGGATACGCTTATTTGTTACGTGCGTACTATGCAGCACACTGTGTGATATCTATAGATTTGCTATATTTTGGTTTTTCATATAATTTCTAAACTCTATAGTTCTCTCTATGTAAATGCCTTTATTATGATATTTTATGCTTATGTCAAAATGAATATTCATTTCACAAAGTGATTGCTCAGTCATATTCTGCAAACCTATCTGAACTCAGTACAACATATCTACATGTATTACATATATATATATATATATATATATATATAGCAGAAAGCAACAGCATACGCATTCCATATTCATATATTTATGGAACCCAAAGGCGTTTATGCAATAATGCCTATTTGCCACTGATTTTATATATGTGCGTGTATGTATATATTTTAATATATATTTACGCACACATCTGAGCAAAGCTTTTTTCAATAGATTTAAAGTCATATAATTCCATAAATTTTATGCTGTAAACTTTCCGTTTCACACACTGTGATATAATGATTTATTTAATTGAGAGGATATGCTGAATGTGGAAAATTTTGCTCTTATTTTGCAAAGCATGATAAAACTTTCATAAAATTAATGTTCCTATGAAACAACATCGTGTGTCATCTTGTAATGAAATTCTAAAGAAGAAATAATAATGCCTTTTAATTGGAATTTATTTGTTGCTAAAGCATGCGTTTATAAAACCTTATGCTATCTCCAAGTATTTACGAACTCTTATCATTGAAAATCCTTGTGATTTATCGATTATAGCATATCAGGCTGCCATATAACATATGCATAACGTCTACAATTTTGTTGTTCAATTATCCACTTCCCTATAGTTTCGACTAATCTACGGTTACATTTTTCGGGTAAGAATCGAGTCAAGTACTACTCAAGTACTACAAAATTAATTTGTTAACGGAAGATGAAAAGTAAACAAAAAAATAGATCAACTTGATACACCCATCTCCATATGCAAAGAATAGAAATTCCCGCCATAAATTAAGAGAACAATGCGATCCAGTGCACTACTAACGGAGAGGTTAAACATCGATACTTCCGCATAGCTGCTTACTCCTCGAACATATCGAAACAATTCATTATATCGTATAAAAAGTAGCTGATCAAAAAATATCGACAAGAATTTGCTTGAACCTAAACGAGCAAAAAGTATCACGAGAATTAGAAATTTTCTAGGTCGAGTGCAAAACTTGATTTTCAGCTCTACAAGATTTGATTAAAAAGAATTTGTGTTGGATCAAGAAAAAAAGAGAGGAAAAATAAATGTTAAAAAAGTTTGAAAAAAAAACACCATTTTGTGATCATTTTTTGTGTCTTCGAGTCGGTAAAGTCAATGTAGACTTGGTGATCGGGAATACACTTTCCAGCTTACGGCCACCACACATGCCTACCTCTCTATGCTTCTTTCATTCTTTCTTTCTTTGAATGTAGGGAGAAAGGGAAAGCGTGACCCTGGATGATAAGGCATGCAAACAAACAAAAATATATACATAGACTTGTTCTCTGCTTTTTATATAATATTGTGTATAATGCTATCTCTGCCCGTTTGGTTGCTAAATGCTATCTTAGCAGCACACACAGTTTTTATAATTGTGAGGATGAGGTGAAGATGATAACAGTGAGTTGTTGTTGGTGTCATAATAGCAAATGAAGTGAATGTTTGAGAGATTTTCCTATCAATCTTGTTAGCCTTTACATAGAATGGTGAAAAAAACAAACGAAGCTCGGCAAACACATTAAGCATTGAAGTACGTTCAAGTTGTATATACCGCTATAAATCCAGGTTGGTCGGTGGAAACTGCAGGGATTTAAGAAGAAATTCTTTAAAACATTCTCCGTAATTTTTGAGCAGAGCATCTAATTATTATATAATTATCTTATTTTCAAGCTAATTAATTAACAAAGTAGGCGGTTTTTCGTTTTATTCACTCTTTCAAATTTTTTGCTTTTTTTTTAAATCTCATTTTGGTGTTTAATATGATCAGGAAATGGTGGGGATCATCACTTTCTTCAAATTGATTGATTGATTGACACACACATTCCAAACGTAATATATCTTAGCAAGGTTTCAAATATTTAATCGACAACTACGGAGTAGAAGTAGATTTTTGATATTGTTGTTATGAACGGCTGAGGTTAGCTGTCTTCCAATTTCTTCTGTAAAATCTTAGAAAACGTTTAATTATGACCTTGCTTCGTCGCCATAAATTTTCTTTTTTTTTTTTAGAAAACTTAAAAAAAATTTCGTATTTAATTCGTCTGATCGTTTTGAAAATTGCTCAAAAAAATATTCCAAGAAGAGTGAGCTTTGAAATGCTTTAATTTATAAACTAACGATCCAAATGACATTCAAACAAAACACACAATTATTCATTGTTCATTATTAATACAGAATCGTTTTTATACTCATGCAATTTATCATATCACAGAGACCACGAAAATGCTTTTCAAATTTTACATATTACCTTAAAGTAAAGTAAGCAGATATAGTCGATTTAGTAGATAGATAAAGTAGATATAGTAGATGTATAGATTCTCTTTTGAGAATATAGCTTTCCCGCTCTCACTTGTTTTTTTACAAATTTTACGGCTTAAATGCCGACAGGCAAGTATTCAATTTCACCACTAGGACATTTGCATTATTAAATATGAAATTGCCTTTGTGACGTCTAGAATAAGCTACCAGAGGATATATCCTCAATGAAGTTCTCAAACCGTTCACTTTGTTATTGCAAATTGAAATTTGATAAAAAAATATTTAATTAGCGTCACAAAGCGGATAGGGCTCTAGGAATACTTGAAAACCTTAAAAACGCTATTTTTAATAACTTAAGGGTAACAGAAACACCTAAAAACCCATAAATACTCTGCTTAGACACTCACATTTTCCTAAACTTGTGTCAAGTGTCACATAGTCTTACAAAATTCTCCTATTCACTCTTTCTAGAACTTTTGCTTCGTTAATGTTTTATTTTTATTTGTAAAGATTTTTCTGTTAATGAATATATATATATAGTGAATAGATATATATATATATATATATATATATGTGTGTGTGTATGTATATTCGAAACGCATTTGTATTAAAATTAGTTTTAGTTTCATTAAATAATATTTTTTTCTTTTTATTTATCTTAATTCATTTCGCATCTACGTAAAATGAATATAAAAAAAAAAAAAAATGAAAAATTTCTCATTAAGTGTGCACAACATTTATAGTTTTCAATGAAACCTGAGTTGTTGTTGACAGAAAACAAAATACGTCGAGAGGAACCTAACAACATTTCTATTGTAAACCTTTCCCATTTATATTAAGAGTGTTATTAGTGTAAGTATTATTATCATTGTCAAGAAATGCATAATAATTTCGCTGAGAGATAAATGTGAAGATTGCTCGTATTCAACGTTAATTAAAAACTAAGTATGAAAATTACATTCATTAATTAATAATAATTTAAAGAATTTCTCTCATACTTAGTACTAAAGTATTTTTGTTATTCATTAAAGAAATATTTGTATTAGGTTTTAATTCAATAACACTTAACACTTAACAGGTGGTAGCTAGTCTTTGATTGGTATTATAAGTGACTCACACCTCATTGTAGTCGTAAAATGTTTTCCATGTTCGAATTTATCGATATATCTGCTACGAATAACAAATTCTTCCACTTGCTTTATATTATAAACGCGACGACTGAGTCGTAAGCTTCCCACCTACAAATAATGCACGGAGGGACGGATGAACAAAGGATAAGTATTTGAAATTTTAAATATACAGGGAATTTATTGACTCCCAGAGAATTAGAACGGACGTTGGAGACTAGATACCATAAAATCATGGTTTATTTTCAAGAGAATTTATTCTCCAACTTGTTCACTCTTTTTATGAAAATCGCAAGAATATGCAGGAAACTCCGGAAATTTGGTACGTAACGTTCTCAAATAAGCTACCCCTCCTCTATATCTATCTGTGCTGAAATACTACCTTTGTGGCAGAAATTTTTAATACTCTATAGCATTAGGTAGGCACGGCTTACCTTTCCATTTTTTGCACAAATACACCCACGGATTATCTGTTGTAATTTATAAGTAACGCGAGAAGAACTAAACTTTTTGCGGTTTGTGAAAAGAAAAACATTCTTAGATTAAGTTGTACTGTGGGCGTGTCATGTGGCCAATTAAGAACATTTTCAATACGAACCTGAATTGAAAAAGAGTGTTTCAGGATAATATTACGCAACCAAATGAACAGAGCGATAGACAGGCTGATGGACGGGCAGGCGAATGGTCAGATAAACCAAGAA
The DNA here is from genome assembly GCA_000688735.1 of Glossina austeni. Taxonomy (NCBI): domain Eukaryota; kingdom Metazoa; phylum Arthropoda; class Insecta; order Diptera; family Glossinidae; genus Glossina; species Glossina austeni. The sequence goes on from KK502517.1 coordinate 32,378, forward strand.
GATGTGCTTAAATTAATTCACGGTTTGTTGTTAATCAAGACTATGTGTACTTTATAGCATATCCGAAGCCTCGTTCTGAGTAGAATGAATAATGGACAGAATGAATAAAAAGCCAGCCTCCGGTGATGAGTATAAAACCAATTGCAATTTACACTGAGGAAAATGTTGAAAGAGAGTCAACTGCAATAGTTTATAAAATATTTTGTTCGAAATTTGCGAACTGTGGCCATCAAACTTTCATTTTTTTTGAAATGTTGTTTAACAATAAAAAAAGTGTTGCTCTCCTCTATAAGACTAAATTTTTGTTAACTGTCAGTTATCAAATACAAATCTTTCGTAAATTTTCAGACATCCCCTAAAATATAATTAAAAAGTAATAAAATTTATACTTTCAAAAAGCCAAATATGTATTCTCTACAATAAATTTCGGAATAATCTTCTCTTGATGTAGGTTTTTTTTCTTTTCGTTTTGCTTTCAACACCAACACCATATATACCCGTATAAACAGGACAAGGTGTAAATAAATGCATTCCCCTTTGCATTGCATTTTACATTACTTGTAGAAAAAATTTCCAATATTAAGATATTTCAGTTTGACTTAGTACTTTTTGTTCTACACATACACATACACATACATAGGTACATTTCTGTTCTAACCATATATATATACAATATATACAATAACTAAATGTAAACCAACCAATATATGAAAGCATAGAAAATCAAAAAAGACAAAACAAATGTGCATCTCTTCTGTTCGTTACCTTATTTATAAAACTCACACTTTGTTACTGATTGCAATTCAAACTGATAAAGTGATTTAAAATGAATTTTCTATTTTATATAGTAAATGCAAACAGACATTTAAACATTTATATATAGAATAAGAATACATTTTCCATGGGTGCACGATAATGGTAAGAGAAAATGGAAAACAAAACTACAAATCCTTGTCAATATATGACGCATCTTAGACACCCATCATCTGAGCAGTTAAAAATTTCTTGTCAATCAATTGAAATCAATTTCACAATAATCTTTTCAATCACAATGGTAGACATTTATTCAAGGCATAACTTCATGTTCCATGTTTAGTAATAGAAATATTATGAAATTTTTTTTTTTAGCTTAGAAGCTTTTCCAAGCGTTTTTGGATGAAGATTACGTTCACTTCATTTAATTTCGATCTTAGGAAATACAACAGTTTCTGGGCATTTGAGAATTATAATAAAAAGCAAGGAAAGCCGATGGTTCGAATTAAATCGACTTTTGTTGAAAATAAGTGCATGACAGCAGATTGTAAGGGAGGATTTTTGATTAAGATAAACAAATACCTTTCTCGTCCTTTGATAATCACAATGTAAACTATTTTGAGCATAAAATGGACTTTAGGTGTACTACGTAGAGAAATTTTTTAATTTTTGAAAAAACCCGAATCGCAAAGAATCTTTAAAATGAATTCAGATCCATTTTCAGAGCTGAAAATACAAACATTCAGACATGGAGAGATTCAAATATTTGGATATGTATTAATGTGCTTATAATACCATTCGCATTTTAAGAAAAGATGTAAGAGAAAAATGACTAACCACTTTCAATTTACAACAACATCATACCTTCGTCTTGCTTGGTCTGTTAACTTTCGTTTTGCTTGAGGAGAGAGCGAGCGCACCACAAATGCTGCAGTATACAATCCTTTTGATTAATTTCTTGCATACCTTAGCTGAACTAAATGTTACTTACGGTGTACGATGGACATTAACAAAGCTCGGTGGTAAACTAATTAAATAAACAAAGCCATGTTCAGAGTTCAATGTTATATATATGCACATATGAAAATTAATTTTTGTTATTGCTTTTATCTTCATAATTAATCCAAAATATTTACTTATTGTGGCATGAGGATAACACTGCACAGCTTATAAATAACTTCACTTTCTTCATCTATTATTATTATTGGTATATAAAGCACAATTCACTGATATCTGTATCTTGTCTTAGACAGATGCTGTTACATATTAAAAGTAAATTTTATTTTATGTATTCTGCAGTTAAGTTACCTTGAAACTTATATTCTGCTAGTGATTTGTTTTGTAGCGGAATTTATTTAATAAATGAATTGAATAATGACTTAAATTAGTCTTCAAAGTTTGTTGGCTATGTGCAACACCTTGCAAATGTAGTGGCAGATCAAGAATGCTGGACCGAACTAGTTCTTAAAAGTTTAAATGTTCAATTTTCATGTTGCTTACGCTTTGCTTTTATTGCTTTCCTTAAAGCTTCTGGCAAGCCAGCAATTAATTGCATACTAGACGAAGACCTTTTTTATATTTATTTCGGCTATTGCTACGTCACCCCTAGTTTGCCAAGAAAGATGACCACAATTTTCAGTTCACTTTCAAAAGTTAAAAACGCTATAAAGAAAAAGCCTAAGACAAAAGTTATTCTCGTCGCAGGTCAGTCGACACCACCTTAACCTTTTATTTTTGATATGCGGATCGTGCGCTACGCCAAGAAAACGATTTCTCCTTTGAGGCAAACTAGTCATCGAACCATTTTCGTACACTTCCACACAAAGCATGGAGGGCTACTTAGTTGATGCGTGTCCCAACAACTCAAACAAATGGTAATCGGAAGAAGGAGAACTTGGTGAGTAAGCCCCATGGCATAGCACTTCCCACATGACCCAAACCAATTTTGGTGTACGATCGGATGAATGGATATTATGTAAAAAAATGTTTTTGATACCAACCGTTCCAGCAGACGTTAACAACTACTAACAGACCACGCCCTTCTGCTCGTAGCAAACAAAAAAGATTATCTTCCTGCAAAGCGATTCAAGTTCGCATTCAATGTGGATAGTGTGCCTCTACGATTCTGGGATCTGCCCATGAATTTTTACGCCTGGAATTCTCTTTCCATCCCTGACGAACGATACGTTGCAAAAAATACTTTCGTATCGTTCGTCACGTGCTCTCTATTTAGCACAAAACTCGGCATTTTCAGTAGGTATTAGTTTTATGACCCCTTGTTGTTGCCAAAAGCCCAAACTAGACAACAAATATTATTTGAGACATGTATGTCTCCTAAACGTAATGTATTAAGGCCATCTATGGGTAAATTCCAGTTTCATATTTACCCACCTAGTTATGTCAATAAAAGTCGTCACAATCTCGTAAACGTTTATTTACTAAATTTGACTTTTTTTAGCTAATGGAATTATTTGACAAATAGTCATCGGAACAACAATATGCATGGATACGAAAGGAAGCTATCAATCGTAGTTTAACCACTAATTTTCAAATTCGAACCCATTCCCTTTGATCATGCAATTTAAATGAAAATTTCAATAAAATTTATTTACATTCAATTAGTTTCGTGTACGATTTTGTATATATTCTAAATAGTGATACAACGCAATCAACAACAAAAACGTTGTCAACACAATTTTGTATAAATATATATAACAGCAGATCCGATTACGAATTCAACATGAAAAATTCTATCTCATTAAATTTCTATAGAAATCATTATTAATAAGCACACAACGCAAACCGTAAGCCAAACATTTGTGTTTTTTTTTTATTTATTTTAGAAAAATTCTTACGTGAATTATTAAAAACGTGAAGGGTGCTCTGAAAAATATTGATAATGAATTCTTGAGAAAAACACGCAGTAAAAGGAGAACAATATTATTATTGAAAATAACGAAACGTTGTTATCATGGTTGTAATTGAAGTTGGCTAAGGAAGACACTAAGGGAAACGGAACAAGTGATTTATCCACCATTAAATTAAAATAATATAGAAAATGAATAAAGACAAATAATAACATGAAACATTTTGTTATGCAATACAATTTCTAATGTCGTTGCTGTCGAGATTTTGTCGTTTGTCGAGATACTTGAAAAGTGCTTAAAAGCGTGCAACTCAGCCAGGAGTGGCAGTCACAATAAGAACTAAATCAAAAATTTCTCTATGCTCCGTAAAAATGATAAGGATTATTTTTATTTTATATATATTTTTTTTATTTTTCAATGCTTTTGTGATAATAATCCGCAACAAGTACTTCTGTTCGCTGCAAAGTCGAGAGCGTATTGACAACAAAAAATTGTTGTGTAAAATTTCGTTGTTTATAGTAAATCTCTCTGCATTTTGATGGGGATTGTGTATGAATAATTTAATAGATTTAATATTTTTTTTTTTTTTGGTTATAAAAAAATTGTTAAAATTGTAATCCTCATAAAATACTCTTTGCTAACGAAAGTATTCAGTCAGTTAAGCGCAAATATTTATTTCAAATTAAGTAAAAAATAATAATGACGCAAGAAATTTATTTTAAAAAAAAAGCAACAACAACAAAAACAACAAGAAAAATTAAGGACATTTGTTGTGAACTAGTCTTGTTGTATGTTATCACCGGATTGTCGGCAGATGGGAAAAACAAATTTTAAAAGCAAAAAGATTTCTTTAAATGTGTAACGAGATCCGTGTAATAAGTTAATGCAGAGAGCGCTACGGTTTCTCTGCAATACTTTGAACATAATAAGCATGCGAAACGTAAGTGTATGTAAGTCTGGTGACGGGGGAAGGGAGATGATGCCTACTTTGAAATTAGTTATTGTTGTTATTATTGTCATCGTATGCGATGTAATGATCTTTGAAATGTGTACCTAAAACAATACACACGGACGAAAAAAATATTAAAATATAAAATTCTTTTAAGAATAGACCGCAGACCGCAATATTTTTCTTCTAAAAGCGCAATAAAAAGTATTTACTCGAAATTGTCAATTTTTTTTTTTGGCTGCTACCGGAAGCGACGGTAAGGGCGTGAAAATGTCATCAACTTATAACATAATGTCTGAAGATGTATATATAGAAATTGTTTTTAAAAAATCATTTTGTATAAATTTTTGAGCACCAGAAACTTCACGCAATCTGAAGGCTTAAACATTTATATACCGTATATACACCGTAAATAATATTAATAATCGCACTTGAATTTACATATTTATTTACAACACTTTTAATATCACTCCCACAAACTAAACAAGCGAAAATCTTATAGTGGGCCATGGCCCGTCGTTAAATACACTACATCACCCAACAGTTATGCATATAACGACTTCCCAAAACAAGATGTTACCGGAAAAGTGGTCGCATCGGAATTATTTTCGAGAGCGTTAGTCCTTGTGCCAAAAACCGCCACTGTAACCAATTTTATTAAAAATTTATCAAAAGTTGCGACTTCTAGGTTGAACCTAAAAACTAGACAGACGGATAGATAATCTTAATACGACTTTGAAAATGATTCGGAATCGATCGGTATAGTAACCATAGGCTTATCTCCTTCAGGGTGTTCCTTACATCCTAACAAACTTACTATACCCTTGCAGCGTAAGTAAGTGGTGTGGGGTATAGAAGAAGAAGAATACTTAATCATGTATTTACACTGAGAGTTATCTTCACGGACTTCAACATGAAATTCTTAGCTATCTTATAATACTCCATCTCTATCACCCTTTCGGCAACCTAGCCACTTACCCAAATTGGAAGAATTGCTATAGAAATTCGAGACTTTAACGTTTGTATGCTGAATTCAACCTTAACACTAATTAAACCTGATGGCTCATCCTTTACGTTGACAAAAGATACAAACCTTTCCATAGAAACGTATTATACAAATGCGCACAAACACGTCTCACATCTTGATGAACGCGTAACAATGACTGGTGATCTCACTTAAACAAATCTCTAGTAGTGAGTTTTAAAACGAAATCAATTTAGTTTCTGCGATGAATTATCTTAAATTTCAAAACAGCCTCGCTTAAGAGAGAATAATCATCTCTCTCGTTAAATAGAAAATTCGCGTAACCCGCGTTTAGAGGATAAATGAAAAGCTTTCGTGATCTCATTTTACATTCAACTTTTTTAAAATGTTGAAGAACACATGACTCCCCAGAAAACCAAAGAAAACTCTAAATATACTTCCGCATAAATTTTCAACTTTACCCTCGTACTTATCATGGTTAAAAAAATATGAAAAAACATTTATAAAATATTTTTTGGTCATAATATTTACAAAATGTGTACAAAGACCTCCACACAAGCCACGCACATGCATATAAATGTAAACATAAATAAATGCATAAATATGAAATAAACAATACGTAAATATTTATATATAGATATGTGTACATATATATATGTGTTAAAAGGAAAAAAGCAAAAGATCAATTTTACATTCAGTTTAAGCGGAATTCTTCGACACTCACCACCATCTTCATTATACGAAATAGCAAAAATTTTGATATTTCATGCCCAAATTCCCTTCGGATTGTGTACGGATTAAATACATTTCTTTAATTATCAAGATGTAATTATAATTAGATAGGTAATTAGATAGATAAAGACATGATTCGAGTTGCTATCGCTATTCGAATCGCTCCGCTACCTCACTCTCTCTCTCTCTCTCTCTCTCTCTCTCTCTCTCTCTCTCTCTCTCTCTCTCTCTCTCTCTCTCGCTCTCGCT
>KK502517.1:39048-86067 GCA_000688735.1 Glossina austeni
TCTCTCTCTCTCTCTCTCTCTCTCTCTCTCTCTCTCTCTCTCTCTCTCTCTCTCTCTCTCTCTCTCGCTCTCGCTCTCGTCGTAGCATCCGCTCTCGATCGTAGCATCCGCTTTAGCTTATATTCAGCTTTTTAAAGCCACGCATTTAATTATAGAATATTACAGATGAGTCTTCAATAACCTTTAACAAAACCACTTTTGCAATCGAGCCCCACCCCTCTTCTCTGAGAAAATTCAAGGTAGTGTCTTCACAGAAAGACTTGAAAATGCAACAAGAGAGTAAAGGAAGAGAGAAAAAGAAAGAGAGAGGGAGAGATTTTTAGAAAAATTTGGAAGAACGTTATGGACATACAACGTATATGTCACTTTCAGATACTGATTTTTCGGAATTTTAGCGTCGTTGCCTCCTAGGAATAATAATGAAGTTAAAGGGGTGTGAAAATAAATCCGAATTTAACTAGCAAAGGCAATTACCAACTACCTTAACAGAGCTCTATGCAGTAAGCTGGGATGAAGATATGTTTAGACTCTATGCAAATTTGAAAACCTAAAATATTTTGCCGCCACTTCATACAAAAGTACCTTTCAAAAAAGCTAAACAAATTCAAATTCTGCTTTTCGGAAAGATTTTTACCAAATTCTTGAAATTTGATGTGTTAGCATAAATCGGAAAAATCGAAAATGGGGCAATAATCAAATTCGAGAGTTTGGTGCGGCCAAACCAAAAAATTTCCAAGTTATTCACCTACTAGCAGGTGAATTTTTGAAATTTGGTAATAATAGCTCTGGAAAGACGAATTTGTTTAACTTATTTGAAAGCTACTTTTATCCGCAGATATCCGCAAATACATTCTACGTTTACGTTGGACAGACTACACTAACCATACCTTAATCCTCACTATTTCATAGAGCTCTTTTCAGGTAGTTGGTAAGTGTCTTTGCTAATTCAATTCAAATATTACTTCATACCTGTATCAGGTAATACTATACAAACGTATATGGCGAAGAACAGTGCACTAGTAGAATATGATCCTTAATACGAAGTCTATACTAAAAGATATCGGAGAGATATTTGCGGCGATTCTGCTATTAAAACATACAATATTTTTGCCCCTGAAGGGCTTTCACGACTTTTAAGAATTTTGACAATTAGAAAACGAACGGCCTGAACTCTTGAATCGATTCTGAATCTCAAACTAAACACATACGTATGCATTGATCTCCTTTCGAGTGTTACAAAATAAATGGCAAAATTAGGTTACCCTGGGATTAAAAGATATATAAAAAAAGAAGACATATGTTGCACATACGTTGCACATCTATGAAAAGTCATTTCAAATTATATGTGAATTGTGTTTCGCGGAAAATCTGGCGAATTTTGTGTTAAATGTTTAATGACTCTATTAATACCTTTGTATATGTATTTACGTGAACATAACTATATGGGCAAGTAAGAGCAAACAAATGATATAAATACTCTACAGCTGCCTATGCACCGTCGCAAGTGACGCGAAATTTTTTTATGTTTTATTTATGTTATTTATTTATTTATTTATTATTCTTTCTTTCTTTTTTCTTTTTTTTTTTTTGGCTTTCAATTTTCATCCATACTGTGGCGACAATTTTCATTTTAATTGCAAACAATTTACGAAAAATCATAAATTTTACTATGGATTCTTTTTTCTTTACTGCTGTCGTTCGTCCACCGACCATATCGGTACCCATTCTTATATATGTACGTTTATATATGGTGACACAGAAAATAAATTGAAGAAAATTTTCAGCAATTACTAGTGACTGTTACCTTTTGCAATAAAATCCAGTTGAAATTTATTATTGCGATTTATTTTTTTCTTTCCCTCCCAGCAAGATATTAAAAATTTTCTTACGCTTTTTTTTTTTTTGCATTTCCTTTTTCGCTATTAAACTGAGTCAGCGTTGTAAATTTAATTAATTGTATGACTATTTGTTAATTTGACATTTATATACTTTTTGCTGCTTTTTTTTTTTTTCCTCAAAAATACCTCAAACTGATATGCATACATTGAACTTTATATGCTAAACGCACCTTGTACTTAAGGTGAAGGCTACTGCAGCTGCATTGTGATAAGGCAAAGCAATCAATTATCAATTATGTTCCTTTCATTATTTTAGCTTGATGGAAATGTTTCGGGCAATGTATCGAGGCTGTTAATAAAATATTCCAAATAATTTTTCTAATGTTTCATGCCAAGACAAAGTGAAGAACAGCTCAAGAAGTTATTACGTTAATAGTTTCCTGACCTGTATATATATATATACCTTGAAATTGCCAAATTTGCTTTTCGTTAAAGGAAAAAATGCATATAATACTTTTTAATTACACCACACTCATAAGCGTATGACCTTGAAATGTGAAGTTGATGTACTCTCTATATAGTGTCTATAAAAATATATAAAGGGCACAGAACACATTATTTTTTAATTGTTGCTACTACAAGCTACTCACGCCCTGTCAGATGCCCTTTGTTAAAAATCGAAAGCGAAGCATCTTCGGAAAAGACAACAAAAAATTCATTTTGTTATGGCCTACAAATACTGCTTGCAGATGCGAGCTGAACACACATCTTATAGATCTTGTAGAGGCTGATAAGCGTAAAATTAAATAATTGTTTTCGAAAGAAGCTTTAAGCAAAGGTTTAAGTAATCGGGTGTAAAGCACTTAACATTTTACCGGGAAATGGAGCGTATATAGGTATATATAGAGATTGTTGGAGTACATTGTGTGCGTTGAGAATGCGCTAATGGCCTACTTTAAATCGGAGATTTCTTTTCAAGCCCAGAGATGCCTATTCTATACCCACTTGGGAAAACAATTTTACTCTGTCGTCTTTATGCGGTGTTTGCTTAAGAAATATACCGCCCGTACCTTGCTGAAAACCATAAAAGATCGACTGGCTAAACCATTAATGCCCCTTGGATTCATTGAAGATTAATCTTTAGCCTAGACCAGTATCTAAACATCTTCATGTCAAGCCTTTGCTTTAGCTGAAATGATCTAAACTTCTTCAACTCGGAGGGGGAGGAGCAGTCCAATCCGACAAACCTGTGAAGTGTTTACCTTGACTTTGTACATCTAGTAATCTGATAGGCGTAGACGTTGCAAAAATATGTCATTTCATTACACTAGTACAGGAATGCATGATTGAATTGAAAACGACTAATCTTCTACGTCCATCCTTGACGGTATCATATGGACACCCTTCACCTACCAGACAAATACCCCGAGGGATCTCTTGATCTGAACATTTAGCTTGAATTTCTTTGTAAAGGAAGTATTTTACACTCGCTTATCCCTGAGATATCTGCACTAACTCCTACCCATCTATCGAACGAATTTCATTGTCCTCTCTTAGCCTCCTAGTGTCAAGTGCAAATTTTGGTTCACAGTACCAAATAGTCTGACCTATTTCACTGGCATACACACACTGGCATAAAAACATGCTGCACACCACTTCTATTGGCAAATTTCTAAACAAAATTTGAAAGTATAATAACAAATTTTCAACTTTAATAAAAAAAAATGCTGAAATTTGTAATCGAAGTTAAATCAATCAAAGTATTCTCCTTCTGCCCCTTGGATTCATTGAACAATCTTCATATCTTTCTAATAGTTGACGTAACCTTTCGCACATCTTTTCCTGCCTGATAATTTTCAAAAAAAAAAAAAAAAAAATCATTTTGATATAAAGCAAATAAAAAATAACAAAACGGGATTTATAAAAAATGCAATCGTGACCCACTTACCTGGTGAAGCCAAAGCAAAATTCAACGCCAAGGTAACGACGACAACAGCCAAAAACGATTTCATTTTTATTAAAATTTTGTATAAAACTGATGTTTTAAATTTTATTTTTCTTTTTTTTTTTTTTTTTTTTTTTTTTTTTTTCCTTTTTTTTTTGAATTTTTTTTTTTAATTTCAATATTTTTTGGCACTTAAAGGAAAAATTTTTTTTCCAATCTGAATTCTTTACACACAAAAGTCGAAATGATATGCTTTCAGAATTTTTTACTTGTCTTTGCGCGTCCACAGCCTACTAGAGCCTACTAGAGTTTGTGAAATTGTTGTCACTTTCAATTACAATTAAGTGCTGGTTGAGAATTTCAAAAACGACTCGGCTGTGTGTGTATACGTGAGGTTACGTGAATGATGTTTTGAATTCTTTATGTCTATATAATTCCAAATGAATAGAATCAATAGAGAAACAAATAATGAGTTTTTTTTTTTTTTGTCTCTCTATTCATGTATGTGTACATGTGCCTAGGTATGAGTTATATGTTTTTCGTAACCAGCTGTGTGAGTTTCTTTCTTTTTTTATTTTTATTCCAATACAGTTATTAAACAAATCGAAAATAAAACTTAATAATGACAAATGCTTAGTAAGCAACAACAAGTGCAAACAGCGGCTACAACTAAATATTAGGAAATTTTGTAATTATTGCTTGTTTTTCTTTACATCGCTTAATTGTGTAAATCGTGCCGTGACATTACAGTGAGCATACCGGCTCGGCTATTAGCCAATAGAAGGCAAGACAGGCAGAGAGGTAAATAGTAAATAATCTGAACTTCTGATAACTACAATACCAAGTCATATGTTAGACTCATTAAAGGGTTTGCACGGTTTTGTATTAATACCGTGGAGCATAAAATTGCGTTAAAATCTTGAATGCATGCCGGGGGCATGGCAAACAACCGTTCATCTTAAAAAAAGAAGCAAAGAAAGTTTTCAAATCACTTTCAGCCTCGCATCCATCCAAGGATTGTCAAGAGTAGCTGCACTAAAGTGTTTTTAGCTCGGAAACGGTTCTTCTGAAGAGCTATGTTAGAAATCAATAGATAAAATATTAAGCTGTAACTTCCAGTACAGATGTTCATGGTACCCAGATGGTCTCTTCCAGAAAAAGGACAAAATTTTAAGGAAAAATTTTCATTTTCCACAGATTCTAGGAGATCCGCAGCATTTATTAAACAAAAAAAGAAAAGAGAATTTTTTCGAAATATTTATTGTGGTTTACCCGGTTAATTAAATTTATAAGTAAAAAACACTCCAAAAATGTATTCTGCCTGAAGGTGGTGACATCCTAAGCTGATTACAAATATTACTGCTCACATAAATTAAATAAAAGAAATGAATGAAATTTGACGCTTTGCAATATGAGCCTTGTCAGGCTACTTAATATGTCTTCTCGAATTGTTTTCGAGTTAAATTAACAATAAATAAGAAATTATTCTCTTTAAGTCAAATGCAATCTATAAATGTTGAAAGTTGAGGTTAACATTAGTCACCCTAACTTCCATCTTTATTGGTCGATTATGTTGACTTTTATCTCTTAATCAATTTTGTCTTCTTTTACCAAATGTTCTTTAGTTAACTTCGTTGCTTTTGCTTCAAATGTAAACAAAATACAAAATTAGATTAAATCCGACTTAAGTCAAAATTTTTTCGCATACAATATTGGTGGATAAATAAAATAAAAATATATTCATCCCTCTCAGACACATAAGATACCGTAGCCATGGGACACTTAACAAATAATTGGGCGGAACAAAAACTACTTAAGACCAAACAAAAGTTTTTTACGGAAATATATCTACATAGCCGAACTGAAGGCTATAAATTTGGAGCTCTTTAAGTTGCCGTTTGTTGGCCACGGCCAAACCCATTAACTAACCAATTATCAATATTTTAACTTCATTAGCGGAATAAACAGACGTTTTACATCAGCCTGATTTCTTCTAAATAAAGTTTTAATGTCGCCGGTAAATATGAATTCAATCTACAATTAGCAGAGAGCAAGGGACGTGAGTATGATTAAGACAATCCTGCCGTTTATGCTGATCAATATTACATATATATATATATATATATTGAAGATTACGGAAGTAGCGTCACTGAAACCACTGTAGCTTGTAACTTAATGGTGGGAATATCATGAAATATTGACTGATTTCGCATGAAGGTTGATAGTATCTAAAAAATGAAATAGAAATGAATCGATATGATTTTTAGATACTATCAACCTTCATGCGAAATCAGTCAATATTTCACGCTACTTCCGTAATCTTCAAAACAATGGGGAGAATCTAAATATCATGCGCTGTTTTGCATTTCGATGGGAAGAATACTATTCAAGCAATGACTGGATTAATGTTAATCTATCGAGACAAACGGTAAAGAACTCCACTCCAGTCGCCCCAATTCGACAGTTGTGTCAGAAAGATCTTAAAGCGCTATTGCGTGCGATATCAACAGCAGTGTATTTACTGTTTTGCATTAACATTGAGCCGCGAGAAAGCTCTGCTCGAAGTGGATATCGCGTTTGCTAACTTTCGACCAAAAACAACAATATGTTGGAAGTGTTTAGACGAAATAAAAAGGATTTTTTCATGGGATATGTGACAATGGATGAAGCTTGGATTGCACTTCAAAAACAAATCGGCAGTCAATCGAGTGAGGAACAACCGGCGAAAGCCATCCAAAGCGACCAAAAACGCAAAAGTCGATCGGCAAGATTATGGCGTCCGTATTTTGAGATGCGTATCGTATAATATTTCCCGACCATCTTAGAAGAGGACACAGGACTAATGAACATTATGTAGCATTATTGGTGCCTTTGAATGACGAAATTGTAAAAAAAATCCACTCGGATCCTACGAACTTTTTGAGCGATGTGTCGCTTCCGGAAATCGAAAGCATTTGTGCTTGTGCAAGCGTGATGGGTGTAACAACTGTTTTACAAATTGTCAAAGACATTTTTTAAGAAAAGCTACTTAAGTACTGAAACCCAGCTTAAATAAATTCTTTAAAAAACAACTGCATGAGAACTTAATACCGGAAAATGAATGATAAATTTTATCTTTAAGATAAATTGAGGCAAAGAAGTTCAAAAAATTTGTACATTTCTTGCTGGCTAAATTTTGGTACATTATAACAATGGATGGGCAAGTTGAATTTTTTCCATTTTTGTATAAATAATACAGCATCGCCTTAGAATATACGTTCACTTTTTATTTAGATTTATACGTTTGTTTTGGTTTGACTTTTATATGTAATCACTCCAGCGAGCCAATTTTCATCTAAGGGGTTATTTTTGATGAGAACCCTTATATGGGATGGGATCTGCATGTCTAAGTATTAATGTGACCCAACTCTCATTTGAAATGTTGAAATGCAGAACTTTTTACCGTATGAAGAGTTAGTTAGTTTTCGTTCCATCGATTACATGGCAAGAGACTTAAAAAATATTATCCCCGATCGAAATTTGTCATTGTAATATTTTGTACAAAGACTTTTCAAATTAAATAGTTGTCTGTGGAGCGGTCGAAAAAGTGGTCCAATTCGAAACATTTTCAATACGTTTGCTCCTTGAGCCAAAACGCATCAGCGTACGAAATTTCATCATAATATCACAAAAGGTGCGACCTGAATGGTGCGAAAATAGGTGCACACAAATTAGACGCACAGACAGACAGACAAGAAATAATTCTCAATTGATCGGTGCAGTGAAAGGTGAGTTTCTCTAAAAAAATCTTTTACATGTTGCACATATCCGCACAAACTTAATATATTCTGCACTATATGTACAGTGTAGGGTATAATGAACGAACATGGAAGCATCCAAAGTCCCAAATTTGTAAAATATCGAAAGCCCTACATTTAATTTCTTGAATCAGTTATCGTGCAACTTGTATTAAGTTCAGCATTGGCTAACACAACACAATGATTTCCATTGATTTTTGCAAATTATGACAAAAAATCCGATTTTTGTATACAATTTGTGCTGATAACGCATTTCTTAGCAGTGTCTCACGTTTCATTTTTCTAATGTTGTCGCTAAAACTTTGTTTATTTATGGCATTTTTAAAATAAAAATACTTTGTAGAAAAATATTTCACTATTACCTTACGTGGCTTAGCTAAACCTGAGTCAGACTTAGAAGTTGATTGAAAACAAAAAAAAATAATTCATTTAATTTTAATGACACAAAGCAACACACGGTAATTATTTGTTATTTTGCGAAATACGTAATGAACAATGTAACGCACATTAACGAAGTACTTAGCAAGCGAAAAACAATTTAGATAGCACTTGGAAAGGAAGACTAAAAGAGGTTTGGCATTGTCAAACGACGATCAACGACTGATGCTGATGGGGGAAGGGGGTCATAAAGAGTTTAAACAAGCTAAGCTTTTCTCCTTGGCTTTATGATTGTTTAAATTAAAAGACGGCTTATTGTAGGACTGAAGTGGGGAGCGAAACTATGGGGTCCCTTGGTTTACCCATAGAAGTGCCGAAACCTTCACCTCTTCGTGGTGCTCCCTATAAACATTTTCTGCTGCATTATGGCTCTAATTGGCTTTTCCTTAACGNGTACAGATGTTCATGGTACCCAGATGGTCTCTTCCAGAAAAAGGACAAAATTTTAAGGAAAAATTTTCATTTTCCACATATTCTAGGAGATCCGCAGCATTTATTAAACAAAAAAAAGAAAAGAGAATTTTTTCGAAATATTTATTGTGGTTTACCCGGTTAATTAAATTTATAAGTAAAAAACACTCCAAAAATGTATTCTGCCTGAAGGTGGTGACATCCTAAGCTGATTACAAATATTACTGCTCACATAAATTAAATAAAAGAAATGAATGAAATTTGACGCTTTGCAATATGAGCCTTGTCAGGCTACTTAATATGTCTTCTCGAATTGTTTTCGAGTTAAATTAACAATAAATAAGAAATTATTCTCTTTAAGTCAAATGCAATCTATAAATGTTGAAAGTTGAGGTTAACATTAGTCACCCTAACTTCCATCTTTATTGGTCGATTATGTTGACTTTTATCTCTTAATCAATTTTGTCTTCTTTTACCAAATGTTCTTTAGTTAACTTCGTTGCTTTTGCTTCAAATGTAAACAAAATACAAAATTAGATTAAATCCGACTTAAGTCAAAATTTTTTCGCATACAATATTGGTGGATAAATAAAATAAAAATATATTCATCCCTCTCAGACACATAAGATACCGTAGCCATGGGACACTTAACAAATAATTGGGCGGAACAAAAACTACTTAAGACCAAACAAAAGTTTTTTACGGAAATATATCTACATAGCCGAACTGAAGGCTATAAATTTGGAGCTCTTTAAGTTGCCGTTTGTTGGCCACGGCCAAACCCATTAACTAACCAATTATCAATATTTTAACTTCATTAGCGGAATAAACAGACGTTTTACATCAGCCTGATTTCTTCTAAATAAAGTTTTAATGTCGCCGGTAAATATGAATTCAATCTACAATTAGCAGAGAGCAAGGGACGTGAGTATGATTAAGACAATCCTGCCGTTTATGCTGATCAATATTACATATATATATATATATATATTGAAGATTACGGAAGTAGCGTCACTGAAACCACTGTAGCTTGTAACTTAATGGTGGGAATATCATGAAATATTGACTGATTTCGCATGAAGGTTGATAGTATCTAAAAAATGAAATAGAAATGAATCGATATGATTTTTAGATACTATCAACCTTCATGCGAAATCAGTCAATATTTCACGCTACTTCCGTAATCTTCAAAACAATGGGGAGAATCTAAATATCATGCGCTGTTTTGCATTTCGATGGGAAGAATACTATTCAAGCAATGACTGGATTAATGTTAATCTATCGAGACAAACGGTAAAGAACTCCACTCCAGTCGCCCCAATTCGACAGTTGTGTCAGAAAGATCTTAAAGCGCTATTGCGTGCGATATCAACAGCAGTGTATTTACTGTTTTGCATTAACATTGAGCCGCGAGAAAGCTCTGCTCGAAGTGGATATCGCGTTTGCTAACTTTCGACCAAAAACAACAATATGTTGGAAGTGTTTAGACGAAATAAAAAGGATTTTTTCATGGGATATGTGACAATGGATGAAGCTTGGATTGCACTTCAAAAACAAATCGGCAGTCAATCGAGTGAGGAACAACCGGCGAAAGCCATCCAAAGCGACCAAAAACGCAAAAGTCGATCGGCAAGATTATGGCGTCCGTATTTTGAGATGCGTATCGTATAATATTTCCCGACCATCTTAGAAGAGGACACAGGACTAATGAACATTATGTAGCATTATTGGTGCCTTTGAATGACGAAATTGTAAAAAAAATCCACTCGGATCCTACGAACTTTTTGAGCGATGTGTCGCTTCCGGAAATCGAAAGCATTTGTGCTTGTGCAAGCGTGATGGGTGTAACAACTGTTTTACAAATTGTCAAAGACATTTTTTAAGAAAAGCTACTTAAGTACTGAAACCCAGCTTAAATAAATTCTTTAAAAAACAACTGCATGAGAACTTAATACCGGAAAATGAATGATAAATTTTATCTTTAAGATAAATTGAGGCAAAGAAGTTCAAAAAATTTGTACATTTCTTGCTGGCTAAATTTTGGTACATTATAACAATGGATGGGCAAGTTGAATTTTTTCCATTTTTGTATAAATAATACAGCATCGCCTTAGAATATACGTTCACTTTTTATTTAGATTTATACGTTTGTTTTGGTTTGACTTTTATATGTAATCACTCCAGCGAGCCAATTTTCATCTAAGGGGTTATTTTTGATGAGAACCCTTATATGGGATGGGATCTGCATGTCTAAGTATTAATGTGACCCAACTCTCATTTGAAATGTTGAAATGCAGAACTTTTTACCGTATGAAGAGTTAGTTAGTTTTCGTTCCATCGATTACATGGCAAGAGACTTAAAAAATATTATCCCCGATCGAAATTTGTCATTGTAATATTTTGTACAAAGACTTTTCAAATTAAATAGTTGTCTGTGGAGCGGTCGAAAAAGTGGTCCAATTCGAAACATTTTCAATACGTTTGCTCCTTGAGCCAAAACGCATCAGCGTACGAAATTTCATCATAATATCACAAAAGGTGCGACCTGAATGGTGCGAAAATAGGTGCACACAAATTAGACGCACAGACAGACAGACAAGAAATAATTCTCAATTGATCGGTGCAGTGAAAGGTGAGTTTCTCTAAAAAAATCTTTTACATGTTGCACATATCCGCACAAACTTAATATATTCTGCACTATATGTACAGTGTAGGGTATAATGAACGAACATGGAAGCATCCAAAGTCCCAAATTTGTAAAATATCGAAAGCCCTACATTTAATTTCTTGAATCAGTTATCGTGCAACTTGTATTAAGTTCAGCATTGGCTAACACAACACAATGATTTCCATTGATTTTTGCAAATTATGACAAAAAATCCGATTTTTGTATACAATTTGTGCTGATAACGCATTTCTTAGCAGTGTCTCACGTTTCATTTTTCTAATGTTGTCGCTAAAACTTTGTTTATTTATGGCATTTTTAAAATAAAAATACTTTGTAGAAAAATATTTCACTATTACCTTACGTGGCTTAGCTAAACCTGAGTCAGACTTAGAAGTTGATTGAAAACAAAAAAAAATAATTCATTTAATTTTAATGACACAAAGCAACACACGGTAATTATTTGTTATTTTGCGAAATACGTAATGAACAATGTAACGCACATTAACGAAGTACTTAGCAAGCGAAAAACAATTTAGATAGCACTTGGAAAGGAAGACTAAAAGAGGTTTGGCATTGTCAAACGACGATCAACGACTGATGCTGATGGGGGAAGGGGGTCATAAAGAGTTTAAACAAGCTAAGCTTTTCTCCTTGGCTTTATGATTGTTTAAATTAAAAGACGGCTTATTGTAGGACTGAAGTGGGGAGCGAAACTATGGGGTCTCTTGGTTTACCCATAGAAGTGCCGAAACCTTCACCTCTTCGTGGTGCTCCCTATAAACATTTTCTGCTGCATTATAGCTCTAATTGGCTTTTCCTTAACGAGTCGCACAGTCAATGGCAAAGAAAGGTTTAAGGCTTTCTATCTATCACCTAGCGATAGGTTTTTCTCATTGGAAGCGGAAGGAGTCTAGTCGGAAGGGACTTCTTTTCAACTTTGAAAAGAAGCATTTCTTTCCCTATTTGGTTCTCTTGATGGAGGTCATCTAATGATGATGACCAGCGATATCAAGTGGGCTGGGGCACAGCTGGGTGTGTGTCTGCTGTGCGACGACAACCTTGGAAGCAATTTTTCCCTTGAGAAAGGATAGTTTGGACTGGCCGTCCGGGACGTGTGGATAGTCCAAAGGCCAGTTGTGGCTGCGGCTGCGTACAGTATGAGATCACCCAAAGCTGTATAGCTTGGTGTAAGTTCTGGTTTGAACGAGATGCCAAGAAGGTAAAGGGTGTCCACGGGGGTCAGGTTGCCCAAAAGTTGGATTGCTCCGTCAGGAAGATGCACCCTACCCATCGGAATGCCAGAGAATGCCTTCTTGCCTGACTGCTGGGTACGGCCCTTCGGGGAGTATTCGTGGTGGCTGTGGTTACCCCAAAGTTTCGCGGGGAGCTTTTTAAGAGGTGCTTAGATAGGCCTCGACGCAGAGAGACGCTAAGCGAGAATCTGGCCCACACCCATTTTGCTATTGCGGTATTTCAGGGTAGCGACGCCCCCTTCAATGGGGATTGTCTCTCTCCCTGAGGGGTCGTCAATCAACTACCTCTCGATTGCCAATGGTTGTAGGCAACCCGTCTGATTTAGGTTTCATACCAGGTGCAGACGTAAAACACACACAGACATATCTGTAGAACTGAAGTGTGTTATGTAATACACACGATAGCGTTAGGGAACATAGTATTACTGCGAGGGTACCACGGAGCTCCATCGTAGATCGCCTTCCTGCTCAACGTGGAACTTCAAGGGGCAACGAAATTAATGGGTTTGTCAGATGCTATTGCCCTGATTGCGCAGCAAGCGTCGCCTGTGCTAGAAGAGATTATCTTCAGTCCCACTTTCAGCTTCAGCCGAATAAGTAGATACCTATATGCGTCAAAGCTGAAATTTTCCGTGGAAAAAAGTGAAGCCATATCGGTGACGGAGAGAAGGGTGTTCCAAGGGTCAAAAATAGAGGTATGTGGGTACAGCTCAATTTAGTTCTGATATGAGATGTCTGCAACTACACACGAAATTAACACTTGCGGGAAAGCATTGTCAACCGCAACCACTCTGCGGAAAATTATGCCAAACGTGAATGAGCCAAAACAGGCGACTCGAATATCTGCAACGTAGCTTACGTGCCAATGAGAATGTATTACTGAGGAAACATCTGCGGAAGGTGGAAGCGCCTCAAAGGCTGTACTAACATCTCCCTACAGCACAGTTTCAATATCAACGGCAGCGTTCTTGGAAGAAATATTGCCCACCGAACTACTATTGAAAGAGTAATTATGCATCCATAGCGGTAAAAAGGAAAGAACTGCCAGGGAAGTAAATTACAGCGATGTCTGCACACTTAATACTGCAATCGAGCAGAGCATCTTGACAGAACGGCAGTAACGATGGAAAGATGACATGAATGGAAAGTGGACTTACACTCTCATCTCAAACGTAGAACAATGGATGGAGAGAAAACACGGAGAAGTTAATTTCTTTCTAAGCCAATTTTTCACTACTCATGGAAATTTCTCGAGTTACGTACGCCGTTTCAACTAACGAGTAGATAATGCATGCAACCTGTGCTCCGGAGTAAACAACAATGCACAGCAGACTGGTCTCGTCTATCCGTCTTGGGCATATTTAAGAAACGTTCTTTTCAGACCTCTGGAAATAGAACTTACGCCAAGTAACTTGCTAACGATCAGGTTAATGAACATCGAAAGATGGAAGAAATGTCCCGGTTTTTCGCAAGACATGCTTGGATATAAAGCCACCCGAAAGCAATATTCGAACCCTTAATCTCAAGCGAGGAAGGGGGAGGCAGAGCGAGAGAGTATAGCGAGGGTCATGAATCCATAAGGAGAGAGTCAGGAATCCATATCTCGAGATAACTGCAAAGCGGGGTTACGGGATGTCTTTGATCCCGATGCCCAGTCCGAAAAAAAAAATTATTAAATAGAGGCTTACGTGTGCGCGATTACTTCAAGAACTCAAATAAAAAAAAAATATTGTTGTAAAACACTATTAATATTAAGCAAAGCTACGCAAAATGTTTTTATTTTTAATTGTAAGGTTCTGGGAGTCTGGAAGTATAACATTATAGATACTTCCCCGATTGGGCACAAGTTTCCCAGTTGTGAGGGTATTTTTAGTATTTCTCTGCTAGTAAATATTTAAAACAAAGGTCAAGAATAGGTCTTAAAGGATTGATTAGACTTTATGGGAACCTTTGATTTTTCAAATATTTTTTCAGATTTTTATATATTATTGGAAAATGCTTGTAGTTCCATCAGCTCAACTTTTAGAGTTGAAGTACGCAACAAGATCAGAATGGCGTGCGCACAATTTCAATCTCACAAACTGTATAACCAAAAATCTATACCCCCATCTATGCGAGAAATATGCATTTTGTTCCATTTATTTGCTTAGCCATTCACTTACTACTAAGGCTGCAAGTTTTTACGTAATTTCTTGTATATGTGTAAGTGTGAATCGAATATTTAAACTACAATTTAAAACCTTTATACTGCTAACAATGATTCAATAATACAATAAACTTGTAACGAAAATCGTATTAATTTTAACAAAAACAACAACAGCAGCTAATACAATAGATTTTTAAGGTCAATGATATTGAAATAGAATCAAAAGCAATAAAATGAAAATATATGTGCACTAACAATATATGCTTTTGCGTGCTGTTCATACATTTTAAATTAGTTATGTAACCATAGAGGTACCTCCTGGGATGTTTGCATATATTCACACATATGATAAAACTGAGTTAGCATTATATCAATATAAATTGCCCGGTCTTAATGAAGTTGTCGACCGACCGACACACAATAATATGTAATTACTTACATATTGTGGTAAATGAGTGGCTATATGCGTAATGACAGAATGCATAGAATGAATGGAACGAAAAGTCACAGTACTCGCCCTTGCTTGACACATAACTAAACGTAGGGGAATTAATGCTTTTGCAAGGAGATGATTGATTAGAAATTGCTTTTTATTGGACACATGGTCTAAATTCAAAATCGTCCTCCAAAGATTTGCGGCCGATTTTATCGTTCGAAAATAATCATTGATTTGAATACAAGAACGCGTCACTGTGGACGATCACATAAAGTGATAGGGGAGAAAATTTCGCAAGTCCTAAAGATGTCAAAGTCGACATCATCTAAAGAATTTTTACACAGATGCAAAAGAAATATATGTCGTATCTTTACTATTAAAAGATTTTCCGGATGTCTCCAATATCCAGAACGACTCGTGATACGCTTACATTTTATTTCACCAATCAACTCAGAATCATATCTTAAGCCGACTTGGACGTGTCTGTCCCTTTGTCTAGTCGCTTCGCTTAATGTAATTCTCACCTAGCAAGGGGCTTGAAACTTAAACTGAAACTTGTACAAATTTGGTAAAATGAATTTTCTTTTCAAACGTCTTTTTCATCAGGCATTTTTAAAAATATGACTTTATTGCCTTATAAAGGCTTATCCTTCACGAAAATCCTGATATGTGGTAAGATCCGCAAAAAGGACTCATGTGCCCCTCATTTCATATTATAATATTAAAAATCAGCAGTTACACAGAAATGGCTTCAAAATATTATCCCATTTGAATTAAGACCTTTAAATCAATTTAGTAGGCCGAAATATTATCGTTCAGCGTTTCTGATAGAGAATTTTTGAAAATTGCAAATTATCGTCTAATGAAAACTGTTTCACAAATATCCGCAATAGTAGAGTATTACGATTACCAAGTCAGTGTTCACGGGTTAAAATCTCAGGGCTGCAGAGTTCACTTTGGCCGACTGATTGACGGACAGATAGACCAGCTTGAATCAATTTGGAAATTGCTTCTGAACCGATCGGCGTAACAGAAAGTATTACGATTACCAAGTCAGTGTTCACGGGTTAAAATCTCATGGCTGCAGAGTTTACTTTGGCCGACTGATTGACGGACAGACAGACCAGCTTGAATCAATTTGGGAATTGCTTCTGAACCGATTGGCGTAACAGCAAGTGGATTGATCTTAAGCCCTCTTGAATGTGTTCCATATATCCCCACAAGCTTAATAGGCCCAGTACCACAAGTAGAGTAGAGTATAATGAAAGAAAATAATTAAAATATATTGCATGCTATGGAATTAATGTAAATCTCACACACAGCGCAGTCTCGGGACTTTCCATTCCATGCAGTATGCATATATATTTGACAAAATTAAATATGCCTGAGTATAGATATCTAAAGGTATAGTGGGGGTAACTAAATTGAATCATTTGCATACATTCTCACTATATAATGCTAATATATAGACGCTATCATTTGTTAGGTTTTTTTCTTTTAATTCTATTTAAGTCTATTAGGCGACTAAAATGAAAAATTTTATTATTATGCGGGTGATTCAGGGCTGATTTTCTCGTTTTATAAATTTTGCTTGGGCTTGGTTGTAAATTGCATGCGAATAGACAGACCTATGTCACGGTAATGGTTAGTTAAATAGGTTTAATAAACTTTCACTGAAACCGAATTAGTGAATGTTCTCATACATGTTTAACAAAATGTACAGGCAAGTAGACCGTATAGTCTTATCATTAGGGAAATAATGGCTTGTTGTCTGCCGATGAGTTTAATATGAGTGCACAATTTACTACCATTTTGTTACTAATAACACTATTAAGCTGAGAAGAAATTTGTAATATTGCGTGTGCGAGAATTGTGTTGATTTATGGATTCTGGAAGTTTGTCCAGGATATTATAATACTTATGTGGTATGTCAGGCCTAAATAGTAACGGATTGAATTTCGTAAACATTGACTAACGCTTTGTTCAGACATTTTATTGTTGACATTTGCTTATAATATTAAGGATGCCTTTAATGCTGCAGTACGTGATGAAAATCAAAGACTTTAGTTTATAGGGATGCCATATAAAAATATGCTTCAAAACAACCAGATGAACTATCTTTCAAATATTAAGGACGTGCCTTCGCGGATCGAACCCAATTTTCTTTTATTTTAGACAAACTTTACTAAAACTAAAAAAAAAAAATCTTTGTCATTTCGACTGATAACGTCCTGCCACATCTCCAATAAAACCATTATTCTGCAGGATTTCTTATACTTCCAAGTGAAAAACTGAAACGAGTGATTTTCTTTTGAACTCACATTTTCACTGACCACTCAGAGAGTTCAGCAGTGAACAAAATAAATGTTAGTGGGTAAGGAGACCTGAGATGTCTCGCTTTTGTTAGGTCATTAAAAATATCTCCGGCCGTACTATTGGTTCAGTTTCGACACTTTACCGTAAAATGCGGGCTTAATCGTGCATTGGAGCAGTTTATGATGCATGATGCTCTTCGGATGCCTCCATACAAACAAAACATCATGTTAGCTAGCGTCAATCCGAGCCCATTTAGCATCATTTATTTATCTTGCTCCGCGATGCTTTCACATCTTATTATTAAATGTGATGCGCTTTTAATCGATCGTTATCTATATCTTCAAAAATGTCCAGATTTCGATGCGCAAATGGAAATTTGATTAATCAGATTTTTCACTCTTATATTCATGTGGTGCCAAAATGCTGACATTTCTTTTATATCGAAATGGTTCAAAAGCCAGCATTAATCAAATTTTAGAGCACCGATTTTAAATGAACCGAGTTTATTTTTCTAATCCCCGCCGAAGGATGGAAAGATATTGAAAAAGCTTTGCAATATCCAGAGGCAAGCTTCAGAGACATTAAAAATATATGTTCTATTGTTGTATGTTCTTCACCAGCATGGAAACCTGAATTGCATATTCTTCGTCCGGTCCGTGCAAAATCTGTGCCTGACCGCAAACATTATTACGCCTTGAAATCCCGAACGTTTTCCATGATTATTTTAGCATTGAAAATGGACCAAATTGTTTACACTTCCACATTACGGCAGAAACTGAGAACACCTGTTTTTTCGACAGCTTGCTTTATACTTATGAACTATGACGATGAAAATTTGCCGGTATACTCTCCAACTGATCTTCCAGTACTTGCACAAAAGTACTTTTCCGACTGGTTTTTTTTTTTTTCATTTAATTCTAACGATTTTTTAGAACGTAATCAACTTTAAGTTGCTAAAAGTCTTTAGTTCTACTATTCATTTTAAGACAGTGTAAGTCTAGAAAAATCCTAGGAGAAACCCTTCAAATACCCACTATATAGGATCGAGCGATATTAGTATACATTACAAAGCAGCCTCGTTACCTAACTACTTTTAGAAAATTAAATATTTCGATAATTATTTCCTACTTCTCTCTAATCGGATGATGGGATTATTACCCACATAGTTAATAATAGCAAAGCAAAACAAAGATATAAAAAAAAAAAATATATTAATAACAGATAAAGTTATCGAAGATAGATGGATAGATTTATTAAAGCCACTTCAGCTCGCCCCCCATAATAGTTTCATCAGTTTTAATATCGTTTTCTCTGACCTTTGATCCATTCAATGAAATCGTGATTTATATAATTTATGGTTTAGAAAGCAATTTGCTTACTGCATTATAATACGGGAATTTTTTAAAATTAAAAATTAATTATTATATCCTACCACGTCGATATTACGTAAACTTTATCATTCCATATGTCGCGACAATAAAAGCTGATCAGGCAAACCAATAAATCGCAGTAGCTCCGTTCATCTGTACATTAATGCATTTGTCATTTTGCGAAATTCTAAAGATCCTTAAAATTGATTGATGAATTGACACTCGTACATACCCTCAGCAAATGAAACATTAAGATAACTAGTAGTCGAAATGTTGAAGTAATCTCGACAAGTTATCTCGACCGGAATGTTAACGACATCTTTCTCAGCCACTTGCCATTTGTGTCTGATGTTCATGCGAAACTTTACGCTTCGCGTTATTTATCAAAGCGTTCAGTACTAACGTGACTTCTAAACGTTTATCTTCTACAACGCAATCGTTATTAACATCAAAAGTCGTGACAAGCAATTAATGCAATTTTTATATGCTTAATGTGATTTGCCTGAAAGCGAGTTTTCGCTACCTATCGTTTCAAGTAAATATAGGAGAAAGAGCCAACTTTCTGTTACTTTTCACTCTGTTGAAGCATGGCTTTGAAGCGACCGCTCAGTATATGAACTTTGTTAGCGATCTTAAACTAAACTAAACTACGTTCAATGCTATGTCAGGATACTTGATATTTCTCTTTTTTCAAGTTGATACTGACAACTCTACGCGTATTTGCAAGCGGTCTACTCCAGGCTTCAAGACAGATGCTTGCACCTACATGTAAAACGTAAAACATATAATATAAGCTAGATTTTGTGATGGAAATGGATTGGAAACGCAACCGAAGTTGACGAGTAGGTTCACTCTACCGTTCTGCTGATTCATCTGCTGTAGCTTATGCGTAATGAGCCAAAAAGCAATTGTTTATTCCTACTGAAAAACCGAGGTGTTCTCAGTTTACGCGTTACTGTAGGCGTGACCTTCGACCGACTTGAGACATTTTCAACACCAACTTTCATAGAAGATCTTCGAACATTTTTGCCAACTCTGAAGTGGATGACTTCATTTTCGCCAGGAGAATGTTTGCACCATACACCACATAGACAGATAGATGGACAGATGGACAGACAAACGTGCTAAAATCGATTTAGAATTTAATGCTGATTAAGTATATATATAATTTGCGGGATCTCTAAAACTTCTTTCTGGGTGTTGCAAATGTTTTGACGAAATGAATATACCCTTCATCCGTCGGTAATGGGTATAAAAATGATCGTCAATGTTTCCAGAGGCGCATAAGCAAACATAAATGAAACGGAACATTGTCCAAAATCCAGATTTCTCACCGTAGCTTTACTCTAACGGCCACAATAACACCGACCTATTTTGAAAGGGGGTATATGGCCTCCACAAACAGGTTTACAGCTAATAAAAACTGTTATCTATTATAAACTAGACATGATATTAAGCTAAAATTTTAATTATCTAAGCATTTAGTAAATAAATGACCCTGATAGACCAACAGACACACTTACAGTACATCATGGAATAATAAAACTAAAGCACTTCGCAATGGTAATTACAACAACAAATTTCCAAAAATATATAAAATCTTTTAAGGCGATCATTATAAAAGAGCATACGAGGAATTCGCGCATTTCTTGTTTCTTCCGTAAACAACAATCACACACATACACACATGCAGATGAAAACACGATGCAAGATAATTACCATAAAGTGCAATAAATTAAATATTTTTGTTTACTTTAAAATTTACACGTCTCTTGGAGAATTTAGAAAATAAAAAAAATTAAAAATAAATCTAAAGAACGTGATGTAGAAACGATAAAAACAATAACACCAAAGCAACTGAAGCAACGTGTAATGTACGTGGAAAAACAACAAAACACTTAAAAAGATTTTACTGATATATTCTTTGAAACGATTAAATCAAACACACACACGCACACACAGAACAAAAGTCACGCCAAACTAATCTTAAATCTCACAATTTTATAGCAAAACATTAATTTTTTAAATTTGAATTAAAATTTCGTTCTATTTTTCGCCTCGACAATTTTCGCGTTCCTCAAGAGAAACGTACAGGTTTATTACGATACCATTATATTGACGTTTTTCAACTAAACCGTTGCGTATAAATTCTCTTTGATTTTATATCCATTCGCTGATACTTACTGTCGCTGGCCACTCAGCCTTTTGGGTTAGTTAGGCCAGCATAGACTCAACCAAAAAAAAAAAAAAAATGAAAATGAAAATGAAAATAAAAATAAAAATAAATAAATAAACATAAATAAACGAGCCAAACTAAGCGAGAGAATAAGAGGAGACGCACCAATTGAGGCACACAAAACTATAAACATATGCAGATACATTTACGTAAAAAACGGAGAAGAATAACATCGAACAGTAAAAGATCCCTCTTAGTAGCCCGCTCCCTCGCATCGTTAAATCATGTGGGCATGAACAAAGTGAATAGAAGAAGATCAGCACAGAGTGATTTTTTCACTTATGCATAAATATATGTGAAAAAAAATATGCATATCTAAATATATATAGAAGCATGGACATGCAAGTAGTCTTCACTTCTATGCTCGCGCACAAACAACATTAACTTAAGTAATGCTAATTTAGCGATTTTATAGATAAAACTATAAAGGAATACAAATAAAATTCTATTCTCTATGTATGCGTTAAGTGAAAGGGAAATAATTCTCTTCTTCTCTTTCTTCTTTTCTTTCGATGTCTATAAAAATTTTACAGCAGAAGAAGAGAGTAATGCGAATATAATAGCGTCTCGGCAGTGAAACACGTATGGTCCTTGCGATCGGCTGCCTATGGCCCATTTTACGGCCGACTTTCGATGGACATTCTGAAACCACAAAAAATTCGTTCCAGCCACATGGTCAATATATTTTGCTGGCGTGAAATTAGGAATATGCGGGTTCAACAGGATGGTATTTTAAGCCATACAACACGCCCATAATGACATTATTGCCTGATAAATTTTCCGGGCGTGTAATTTCACATTTTGGTGAAGGGAGAGAATTCACAAAAAAGCGATATAATAGCAGACAAACTCTTCGAAGTAATACCTAACGGCGGTCAAGGGGAGAAGAATGGTTGGCAAAGTGCGTGTGTGGGAAGTAGTTTTAGTATCTAGACCCCCGGGACGGCGAATCATGTACGCTGCTAGGACGGACTAGCAGTATTTTTGAAAGATAGACCTCCTTTTTTTTGTAAGATCAAGCAAAAGTTCGAAGTTTCGAGATCAAGCGAAAATTTGCGAACAATCCCCACACTCTTGACGCTCTGAAAACGAACAGCCGTCAAGTTATGCCCAAGCTAGTGTTCGCTATGTACAGATAAGTTATGCCGAAGATGACCTCAAACCAATCCACTCATGTCAGATATCCCGTGGAAGACATTTGAACGATCTTGTACTTCATAAATTAGGGCAAGCTCGAAACAACATATAGTGACAAGAAAAATTTGATGCAAATCTCAATCGGAAGTGGGCAATATTTGCATTTAGTTTCGGAGCCACAAAATCGATAACCCGGTATTAATCAATATCCAACAAAAGTGAAATTTTACAAAACCAACAGCCAACAATACTCCAATGAAGTCTGAACTGTTCGTCATTAGCTTGGGTGGTCTGAGAGTAAAGCTTATTAACGTCCTAATAGAAATGCGTACACATGCTTGCTACTTTTTATTTATAATGCATTCATTCTGAACCATACTCTTTCCATTTACATATGAGACATCTATGCAATGCGATGTCTGTAGTAAGACATCAGTTCACTACGTATGCTACATAAATTGACCGGATGCATATAATTGTTTATGTAACTATGTCTGCTTCTCTTCTCTTCTCTTCTTTTTTTTTTTTACTTTTATTTTTTCGCTATAGTTTCTTTCTTTCTTTTTTGTTTATCTGATGATTACTTTAAAAAAAGAAAAAATAAGTTTCTTAAAGTATTCTTATCTCATAAATTTTACTAAACTTGTTTGTTTTTTTTGGTTTTACGTTTTAATATGTAAAGAACATCAAAAGAATTAATTTTATTCACACGATATCGTTACTTTGGCCGTTAAACCGGATTCTTTATTTGTTCCCATTCTTTTTACTTTTCGTTTATATTAGTTGTGAAACTTTCAAAATGAGAATTTAAATCGTTTTCTTAAAAGGAAAATTAAAAATCAATTTTATTCGAGGATGAAAGGTTAAGGTCAAGGTTGCCCCCATAAATATAGAAAGTTCTCTCTATACACGTAGTACCTACTACTACTACCTACCTACTATTACATGCCGAGCATATGAATTTTTATGTACAATTGGTGCTCAACAAGTAATCACGTCTTCGAATTTATGGTCAATTAATTTTTGACACACTTATTACACTTTAACATAACATCAACACCAATTTGAAAGTCCTTCACGCAATCATTATGTTGATTTGCTCAACGTAAAGCTCACTATAATGATTTCATATTTCATTAATTAACTGTGAAAATGAAAGGAAACGAATACATATACGCCTACATTTATATATAGGCTACACATCACGTCGCAATACATCATCAATTTGTAAAGCATTCGAATAATAAGACGTAACTGTATTAAATTCGCCTTAAGCCGAATCTTGAATACGCATCACTTCATCGCTTTCTCTGCGCTATGAATGCTTAAGAAGATCAAAAATGGAAGCGTTTTATTTTCGCCAATTAAAACGACTGCAAACATAAATTCCGAGTTCAAAGCATGTTAGAAGAAGTAAAAAATTATTATTAAATTTTACGTTCGATTTGTCTCGATTCGCACATTTAGAACTATGCACCTTCGGCGTCATAAAATACATTTTCATCATTATCGTAAATATTTTCACCGCATTAACCTATTTCCGTCCATCCGTCTTCCATAAGTTTCACTTCGCAAAAATTACAAATGTGGCCGCAATGCGTCCGTATACCCGACAGTAACTAGAGCTTGTAAACTCATATGTATAGTTTTGTCCGGAACCAAAAAACTTCTGTGGAAATTATATTCTAAACGACAAACTGACACGGCTTCAATTCACAAGGAGGAAAACTTTTCATCGCTGAAGTGAATTTATGTCCTTCTTATGAACTTTCAATCTACGCATTTCTCGCGAAGATATTCTAGTCGGTAATTGCACACCATTTTAATAGAAAGAAGAAAAGGTTCACTCATCGAGATAAGATGGATATTGTCTGCTTCAAGGTGCTTATATATGTGAAACTGTTTTTCATCATATAATCGGGGAAGATTTATTGCAAGTGTAGTGTTCCAGCATGAGAACAAGCCAAAGCAGTGGCGGCCGGAAGGTTACTGAAATCGGCCAGCCGAGTTAATAGCCGAAATCGGTACAAAATTATTATACCACTCATTCGCCTCTGCGAAAATCAAATAAGACGCTATTCACCTAATGTTTATTTTCTTCCTAAGAATTTCTACTTCGTAGAACTTAGCGCCATCATCGCATAATTATTTATAGTAAATTTGTGACAATTTAAAAATAAAACCCACATAGCTGAGGTATAGATTTAATTTTATAGCAACATTATTTTAGTTTATTTTTGTAAAATTTATTACACATGAAATTTTAATTTTAATAAGAAATTCATGAGAAATATTGGAAGAAGAAAATATGTTTTGCATTTTTCGAGGAAACATGAATAACATTTAATATAATATAATAAGATAATGACAACCAATAAAAAATTATATTCCGCAACGGCCAAATTCTTCTATGTCCATCACATGGCGGCATTGTCAAAATGAAGGTCAATGCGAAGAAGATACATGTTTATGTGCTGATGGATGACAAGGACCCGAATGCCAATTTTGTGGCGGTAAAGTGAGGTATCCTTACCTATCCAACCGGAACCATCCACGAATCGATTATATGCGCTAAATAAAAGTAAATTAAATAAATTATGAATTAATTTACACATTAAAATATTGAGAATTTTATTAAATATCTTTACTCTTTAATAAATTGCAAATTGAAAATGCAGTCCATTTCGTATTTGATTTCACAGAATTTCTTCGTCTTATTGCTTTGCACTTTGTCACACTTCTTTCTCTCTTAACATAGCAGTTCTTTTTTAACAGAGCAGCCAGAATATTTTCTTACTTCCGTAACAGAACAGTTCTTTTTTAACAGAGCAGCCAGAATATATTATCTTTCTTAACTAGTTGTAACTTCATCGTCGTAACATGTTGTTCTAAAAAACTCGAAGAGAGGAAGAAAGACACATTTTCATACTTTATAACATTGGGTACGAGTGACTGATCATTTTTACTTTTGTACAATAAAAACGTAAATTTATATCATTTGGCTGAAGCAGGTATTTTCAATTTTATCACCGCAATTAACAACCAGCTAGCGGACGGACAAACATGTCTGGAACGATTCACTTTTGATCGTAATCGATAACATGTACACTTTATAGTCTTCTTTATGGGTGTTGCAAACATTTTGACAAAAAAAATGAAATTTTAATATTGTGTAGCAATGAGTAGGTGGGACCGATTATCCCCATTTTTGTACAAGGACGACGCATAAAATGTAAATGGAAACTTTCATCGTTTATCTGTTACGATTTATAAGTAATGAGCAGAAAACCATTCTTTTTTGTTTTTGCAAACAGAGATTGTCTCAAGTTGTTGTGTGGACGTATCCCTTGACCGATATGTCCCAATTTCAACGCCAACTTGCGTGCAAGAACTTTCAATGTTTCTGCCAAACTTGAAGTAGACAGCTTCCTTTTTGCAACCAGGGGAATGTTTACAACAGGCTTCACACTCGGACATGCTTAAATCGATTTAGAACTTAATGCTGATCAAGAACATATATATACTTTGTGGGAGTCTCCGGAACTTTCTTCTGTCCTTTAAGTCCTTACCGACTTTAGGAATGGGCATCGCATTTCAAAAGGTGTGATGATGTTAAAGAAGCAATGATTATAATTGTATAACACATTCCGTCATAACATCACCAACTATTGCACGCCAAGCAATCTACAAAGAAACATGCATTCCTCTTATCGAGATGTCGTAATTAATCCAAAGGATGTTTTTATATTTACTCTTATTTGCTCAGTCTTAATATCTTTGGTGTTTCCCCCGCATGCAAGTAATTTAAATGAATTTTCTAAAATGCGTTGTTCTTGGGGAGTCAATGAAACATATTTTTGCTGCTGCTTTTCATTAGACGCGGAATTACCCATCTTGATGACTGCGAAAGAATAACAATATACTAACATTATTGATACGTAACATATGACAATATTTTTCTAGGATCCTAGAATTAACTGACAAAAAAATTTTTACGTACCCAACTATAATTTAAATTGTAAAACTTTCTATGCGTATATATATATTTATATAATTTACACGAAAATATTTTAAAATACTTAAAATAAATTTCTGTTTTAAAATATTTTTCCAATTGCCAATAAATGTTACCAATATTTTTGTTTACTTTGTGTTATTAGAAGCTATTTTGATCGTAATGCACGAAAGTGTGGTTAATATCGGTTCGTTGAACTTATTATTGGAAAAAATCAGCTAACGTTTTTTTAAAACCAATTCGCAAGCGCTCCAGCAAAGATTGAAATTAAACCAAAACCAAACCCAAAATAATTTAAAAAAAATTTTAAATAAAATTATTAAATAAAATTCAAGTTATAATATATATCTATTTAATGAAGTGATTTAAAAATTATATAAAAATTATAAAAAAAACTCATAGATTGGGAAGTGAATTTAGCCATAATTTTTTTTCAGTTTTCATATTGCGCCAACATACTTGTATGTACTTGTACATACTTGTTGTTGTTGTATTAGCCATTCCTTTTTAATTGTATGCAACAAGCCAGCCACAGTTCCACCAGATAGTGCGTTGTCATACTTTATTCCATCGAAGTAGGCCTCTCCCTGCATGTAAATGGAATGGATCGTATTTCAAACTGGAACACAACTCTTAAGCATATCTAGGTACCTTTTATTGTCATATTTATTCCATGTAAGACAAAAATTTGTTTCACGACGGAGAACGACAGCTTTTGCCCTTCCTAACTGCGGGCATCATTGCTTCAATGTTTTCATATATTCGATGAAGTTGGCAAGGTAGGCATATTTACTAGCAAACAAATGAAATAAGCAAATAAATGTTTCAAAATCCTTAAGCGAACTATATTTTTCGACATATAAGTCTTTCTTTCTTTCACTTACAGACCTGGTCCATTTACAACTTATATTCCTAATAAAAAAACGGGGACTATGTTTTCTACTTCTGGTTTTTTCCTTTACACCGTTTAAGAAAAAAGTATTATTTGTGGTGAATAGAGAACACAGAGTTGCTTTTAATCAATAAGAAAAATGGTGAATAAAAAATCTTTCTCATCTGTTAAATGAGAAAAAGTAACAAAGCATTCGTTTACGATTATTCAGAATAAATAAACACATTTTTTTTGTTGTTCTTCTTCTTTTAGAATTAAGCAAATCAACAACAAATGATTCACCGCGCTGAGTAGAAAGGTTCTTTATTCCTTATCCAAGTCTTTTATCCATTCCACAACAGTCTTTCAAGCTCTATTCAAGCTACTTTTCCCATGCATTAAACTTCCTTGTCAAAAAGACAAAAAAGCAAACATTTTGCAGATTCTCTTAGTGCTATTATATTCTTGCAAATGTTACTTAAAACACGTAGAGACACCTAGCGCTAAAATCAAAAATATGACATGATTTTGAGCAAGTACAAGAACCATTTGTGTTAATCGTTTAGCATGACAAAAAGCGGAAAGGAATCCCGTATCTTGAATACGAAATTGTTTAAACTTTAAATTCATTTATTTAACTAAACAAATTATATATGTGAACTTAAACGTAATACACAATCATATATCTTTTGATTTCGTATTAGTGTAAAATAAAAAAAGTCTTCAAAAATAAAACAGCTAAGATAGTTATAATCGGTTGCGACCGAATCTTTTATATTCGCCATCAAAAGATTAAATATCCATGCTCTGTAATATTAATGAATTATTTTCATCCCGGAAGTTTTTATTATGCCTTATAAGTAACCAGCGAAAAGCGTAATAAGCAGTCCGGCAGTAAAAAGAAACAGACGATATACTCATGTTCTTTAACCCGCCCTTATATAAAAGGCGCTGATCTGGTAGTGATTGTTTAATTACATTAATGAACGAAATCTTTCCATTTTTATTTAAAAAGAAAATAGTCAATACTTCAAACAGTTTAATTAAATACGTTTTAGATTCATATGAAGCAAAGAAAATAAATTATAGTTGTTCATGGAAAATTCATTTCAAAGAAAGTTTTCATTTACTAAAGGTTTTTGAAATAATCATCGACAGCGAGTAATCCTGCAAATTGAAAAATTTTTAATGTAGATACGTAATAAAAATTTTATATTTATCGAATCGTTACAATTTTTAAGGCGTTTACTCCATTCACGGCAATTAAGGTCACTATCTTCATCACTGGAACTAGATATGTAAATGAATTTTCCCGAACGTTTATAATTTTCAGGCTTTGATTGCTTGCAAGAAGTTGGCATTGAATTACAATTTAATTTCTGAGTAGAAATTTCATTGTTAATTATTTTTTCATCTGGAGGTGGACGACTTCCGTTAACATTTTCCTCAGCAATCTAGAAACATTAAGAAATGAAAAGTTAAGGAATTATTAACAAGATATTGTTGATGTAATGCTGTAGTTTAAAGGTCGAATGTTAAAAACGCAGTGGCACTATTCAAGTCTGGTCATATAGATCAATGATGAAGTTTGTTGAGGGCATCCGAAAATTTAAATTACTTTAGAAATAATGGACCATGTTTTTGATTGGATTATGGAAGATAGCCAAGAAGTTCGCTTTGCTTATGCTCGGTATGTCAACTGGATAAGTAGTCAGAATCTATACTAGAATAAATTAGACACGATAAAATTATCTAGATGAATGGACCACTGGAATGACAATCTTTTGATAAAAAATGCAACGTTTTAGAAGGAACAACTGTTTACCACTGCGATTAGCAAACCGCGCAGTAACCAAATATTCAAAATAACCAAAATCGTTAAAAAAATTTGATAATAATGAGAAAAAAAATTTCTATCTGAAGCAATATTTAAACATTCCAAAAATTTCGAAAATTTCAAACGATTCGAGAAAAAAGTAAATTTGGATCAGAAAGCCAATAAAATTAATTCAAGTTTATGATGAAGCCTTCCCACGTATATAATTCGGTCAGCTAGACAAGTTTTACACTATATTGCATACATACGTTGTCTAATGGAAAAAAACGAAATCAAAAAAAGCAAGAGAAATAAGTATGAAAGCCGTAGTTGCTTATGCATGGGGACCAGTCAAATCTACATTTAGAAAAAAAAACCTGATTTCAAAGAAGTGTCGCAGATGACGTTTTACAAGATTTTAGAGTAGTTTTTAGAAGTAGTTAAAGCTGATTATTCCATATGAACTGGTTAGGATTTGCGAAGGACAATATTGAAAGCAAGTGGGTTTTAATACTATATTACCTCATCAGAGTTTTCATTGTCGTTATACATTGAATTAACCGAGCGGAATTGCGTAAGCAATGTTTCAATCTCCATACTTAGCTCTGTAATGATTCCCTGGAAATAGAGAGGATCTCGTCAATTTTCAATTTAAACCAAATAATAAGTTTGAAATCCACATTTTTTTCTTTTTCCGATTCTTCTTCCTTTTTAATGCACTCATCTATTGATTCTTCTTTCTTTTGCAATTCTTCCTTCAATCTTTTTAAATCGTTCTGCATTGAATAAACAAAATATTTAAATTTAAAGTTAAGAAGAAAGCGCTTGAAAAGTTACTTCAAATTTCGTATTCTGGGCTTTCAGTTCTAAGTTTATTCCCGTTTTCAAGTCTTCACATTCTTGTTTATAGTTACTAAGTTGTAATTGTAAGTCGCTTAAATTTAACATCGCTTCATTATAAGTCTTGGTCAGATCTTCATTATCTTGAACTTTTCTTTCGTATTGCTGCTGTAAATTTTCTTCGCGCTCAATTAGCTGAAAGATAAAATTTGCAAAATATTTTTATTACATTAGACGTTTTTTTTGTTTTAACATCTACTTCACTGATTTGAGCACTTTGTTCGATTTCCTGTCGTTCGAACTCTTGACGTAATTTCTTGCTTTCATTTTTCAATAAATTACTTTCTTCATCGTATCTTATTTCCACGCCGTAATATTGTTTATTCAACTTGAATTCTTCGAGAATACTGTTTGTGTTAATTTTGTTTAAGCGATTCTTCTCTTCGACGAGTATTTCCAATTTCTCATCGGTTTTTTTTAATCTATAAAAAATATAACCAATCAAGAAATTAACCAAAGAGTACGTTTTTAAGTATCTTCGTACCTATTATCTAATTCTTTGATTTGTGCCTTTTCTTCCATAGAGTTTGCCTTCATTCGTTCCACTTCATTCAGCGTATTTTGCAAAGCCGCCTGCAATCGATAAATGCCGACTTTGCAATATTCAAAAGAGTTGTTCATGGCGACGGCCGTTGCCAAAGAAGTTTGATTTATTGTCTATTAAAAGCCCTCTAATGTGTTGTTTATTTGTCTCTGTTCTAAAGGAACATACAAGAAGTTATTAGACGTCTTCGAATTATTTTTTTGTTTCTTGGCTTAATTCGTGCAGGTCGCCATTTGTAAGACTATTGGAATTTCATAGATTGATTTCCTTTGCAATCGTTCGATCGTCGACGAAAAAGAAATTAGGTTAGTATAATAAAACAGTTCGTTTTACTTACGCAAGGGTGCAAAATAGTTTATTTTTGAACTACACAAAATGTTACTTTTGGCTTAAATATTTATTTTAGTAAGGTTACTTTTTAAATTCTCGGGTCAAACGGTGAATTTGTTGTGTTCGCCATTTATGTTCTCATTTGCACATGATTGCCAAGTAGGCGTTCATGAAAGTAGGGAAATACAGCTCTCGAATCCTAATAAATGCATGCAGTGAACGAAGACATTGCAGTGAAATTCAATATGATTGAGGTAGTAATTGGAAAATCAAAAAAACAATCAAAGATATCTAAATTAGAATTATTTTTTATCATTTTGTTTATTTATGTAAATATTTTGTTTTTTAAATCTATTATATACAGCGTTATGTCATATTACTTTTAAAATAAAGAATTTATTCGGCAAAGGTCTTCAATATTTTTTGTATAGCCAGCCAGGTAAAGCTTCCATGTGTGAAATTACACAAAATATATACTATATTGTTGTATGCTAATATACCATATGTTATGTCATTCCAGCAAAATTATTTCTTCTTGATTAGAAAGAATTTCTATATAAATCTACAAACGCCATAAGCAACAAAAGCCATTCTCTTTAGTCGGTATAATAAGTCCCAAGAGGTAAACACAATGAGAAATCGCGTTATCGGTGCTTTATTTGCCATATGATTTCCCATTTCCCATTAAGCCTAGTAAAAAGTCGGCAGAGTTGAAGTCTTATTCCAAAAATGAGAAAAACTCGTCACTGTGCTAACGGCCTATGGGAGCTTCCATTTCGAAGGCTGGGCGAGACGTTCATATTAGAAACTTTTTATAAAAAGGAAGATAAATGAAGTTTATAGATACTTACACATATTATTTCCATATTATTATATTATATTTTACAAATTTAAAAAACTTGCAATAGAGTGTGAGGTGAGGTGAGAATATAAGCGAACCTTCATTGTTTCCTTTTCCTATGGTTTGCCAATTTGTATAATTTGTATTGTATTGTTTGCCAGGTTCGTATAAAGTTGAACAATTTTTCGGAGTGCGCGGTTTCGTTGTGTTTTCTTATATGGCCAACTTTCATTCGCAAACCGAAAAGCAAATTGAAGTTTCTTTGTGTCAGTAGCCATTGTGTTGTAGTTCATATAAAAATAAAAAATGCCAGTTGCACTTGTTTGAGACCTTTATTTATGAACAACCTGGTTACCCTGTCCGTTGTCATAACACTTTCTGTTGATGTTTGTTATGAATTATAAAATTTGTTTAACTCATATGTTGGTTTTTTTTTTTGAATAAAGTTTATTCACTACATTCCGAAAAGAAAGATGTTTCGTCGTGGGAAATTGGCTTTCCTTAATACTAAGGATGACAGAGTTAAAGTCATCAATGAACGCATAAATTTGACCGAAAGACATTTGATTGAAATGTGTAACAGTTTTACAACAAGTACAAGGAAATTGGCCAAGTATGGAAGACTAAACATTGTAGCTCT
Organism: Glossina austeni; assembly: GCA_000688735.1. Classification (NCBI taxonomy): domain Eukaryota; kingdom Metazoa; phylum Arthropoda; class Insecta; order Diptera; family Glossinidae; genus Glossina; species Glossina austeni. The sequence goes on from KK502517.1 coordinate 70,997, forward strand.
TTCATATTTAATTTTTATTTATTAGATACCGTGATTCCTATGATGAATTATCCAAAAGCTTACGTAATTACGCAGACGAGGAAGAAATTAATGAGAGTTTAAATGAAGGTCTAAAGAATTTGACTAATGCTGTAACGATTTTGGGGGATTACATGGATTTGCAAGTACATCGTCTCGAATTAAAGGTTTGCAATAAAAGTATTGCCGAAAATGTTGAGTAACACTTATAAATCTAGATAGTAAATGAATTTGCACAATTTGAAAATTTGTGTAAAATGACTCGTGATAATTTACGCACGGCTGTCTTGGCTCGGGACAAAGAGGTTCTTAAGCAGCGGCAAATGCTTGAAATTAAAACGAAATTCTCTGCAAATAATGTAAGTGCAAGTGTGTACAATTAAAATAGAAATTATTTTTCAAATTGTTTCGTTAGGCAGCAGCTGATTCTGAGTTAATTAAAGTTAAAATGGAAGTAAACCGCGCCAATCGAGAGATTGATGAAATCATTAATAATTTCGAGAAACATAAGCTTAACGATTTAAAGGAAATATTTACTAATTTCATATTAATATCAATGAAATATCATACAAAGTCACTGGAAGCTTTAACGGCCAGTTATTATGACGTGACAAACATCGATGAGGGCGATGATTTACGAGAATTCCAAAAGCTAATGAAATCGAAATATGGTACCCAAGAAGCACTTAAAAAAACGAAAAAATCGGCAATGGACAGTTTACGTTCGCAATCTATGGAGAGTTTAGATAGAGACCAATTGTTAAGTCCACTGAAGAGAACCAATAAAAAACTATCGAAAAGCACAAAAAATTTAAATGAAAATGATAGAGATGATGATGCTAAGGGCGATAAGAAAACTTTGGGGAATGAGAGTGAAAGCGACGATGACGAGCAAGATGACGATGAAGAAGGCGAAGGAGAGGTAATTATTAAAAAAAAAAACACGAAATAGAAGACAGACCATTTTTTGTTGGTTATCGATCGATAATTTTTTCCTTTCAAACAAATCCTCCACTCAATTGTTGTTGTTGTCATTTTCAATTTAATCTTGTTCGCTAAATGTAAATATTTTGTCCGAAGTTGGATAGTCTAAATGTACGTGAGTTACGATTCCAATGAAATTGACGATAGCATTAAATGCTCAAAACAACAACAACAATGTGTCAATGTATTAACGAATTGGCAATCGCCTTGATTGCAAACGAAACACTAGAGATCTCTGCATAGTGCTCCAATCAAGATCTTGAAATGTACATTGAAACTAAACTTTTATTGAGAATGTATCGCAAAATTTGATTTTCTCACGCGGAAACCTTATAATGAGCCACATAATTTTGTGGCATGAATAAGTTTCTTTTCCCATTAAAAAACGTCATTGGTTGCTTTGGGTTTACAAAACAATAGTAGATAGCTCCTGCCATGCTTAAATACTTTATAATTTCGTTGTTATTATTATTATTAAACAGGACAACAGTGAAAATACTAAAAGTGAGGAGGAGTCGCGCAGCGATCATGATACCAACGAAAGTTCCTCGAAGGATGAAGAAAATGCATTTAGTGTAAAGAAAAACAAACTGCAAATTACACGTCCTTTTAAAGCTACACATGTAAGAATGCAAAAGTAATTGCATGTGCAGGCTTAAGAAAAAACCAAAAAAAAAAATTCCTCTTTACAATTATAAGAACACTTAATTGCATTTAATAATCAACAAGTATATAGTTATAATACGAGCTTTCAACAAGTCATGCACTACATTTTTTTTCAAATTAACACGACATCTGAAGAAAATTTTATATGAATAACTAAATAACACAAGTACAATTTTCTGATCTTGGAAGCACTTTGCCATAAGCCATACACTAACAAGAGCTACCTGTCAATTTGAATGTCTTTTTTGCTATAATTTGTTTTGCTTACGGTTTTTACATACAAATCATTGCTCTTTCAATTTACTTAAAATCTCTGCTTAGGTACCCAAGACTAAAGACAGAATGCCGGCAAACCAATTGCGACGTGAGAAAACTTTTATCACTAAACGTTTAACCGTAACTGGTTCTGGCATTCAACATTCGTCGCATCATCAAAAGCGTATTATTGACGACCGTATTAAAAACACCAAAAAAGCCTTGGCTGGTGAAAGTTTTCATAGGACCGATGGTCGCTTGGTTACCATTGTTGAATCGAAACGAAAAACTACAACAAACGAAGATACGCCACAGACAGAAGTAGAGATCATTGACTGCACACGTAATAGTCCCAGAAATTAACTGCTAACTACTACGGCCATGTAAATAACGCTATGATTATATATACATATATTTTTCTTTTCTGTATAGTTTATATTTCTTACATATTTCTTAGTTTATATAAAAAAATTAATGCAAAATTTTTTATATATTTTCTTTTTATCAAAAAGAATTTAACAAAAATTTAAAAAAAATTTTCTTATTTATTAAAATTGAACCCTTAATTAAGAGAATGAAGTAATGCGTTCGACTTATATTTCGATCAACTTTAAATAGAGAATAAGTTTGAAAAAGAAATATTGAATTAAAGTTAAACATTAATGCTTAATTAATGCTTAATGCACTACAATGTTTGTGTTATATGGATTCATATGATAAAGGTTTGGAATATGAATGATTATATATGCGTGAAAAAATGTGAAGTGATGGGGTCTTACAAATCGGCTTTTTTTTTAACTTCATTTTATTGAGCAGCCTCCATGGCTTCATATTCTCTTTATTTTTTCACTTTTCGGAGCCTTCGACTCCAGCTTGATTCATTAGATCGGCAATGCTCTTCTCTAAGTCATCTATTCGATTTCCCATATCGTCGATTCGTGTAATAATCTGATCAGACATTGTTTGAAATTTATCCTGGACATTTTGTAAAAGGTTTTGCACCTGCAAGTAAAATTCATACAACAGTAAATTATATTATTTTTAATTTCCGGTAAGGATACTACATAATGGCGTTGGGAGTTAATTTCTTGCTTTGTGCCATTATGCCATAATCTAATAACTTTCCATAGATTCGGCTTATGACAGTTGGTGTTTCGTTTATCATTTAATTATCATTATAACCGCTTATCAATGGCTCTCTGCTTTAAGCTCGATTTTGTGCTTACACCCCTTAAGCCCAATGCAAGGCGTGATTAATTCGTATCTAATCTGAGAGCGCTCAGTCATTCCATACATTTTATCAGGTTACAAAGATTTCAAGCATTCATACACAATTTCAACATATACTCACATAGATTGTTAACTCCTGCATATTTTTTGGATCCGCGTTGCTGTTGAGCGAATAATTTTGATCTAAATCACTGTCCATTTCATTTTTTATATCAGTCATTTTTGAGGTTTTGTTTTTTTTTTTATAAAAATATAGAAAATTATCTTAATTTGCACAGTTTCTTTATTATTTTCCTTTTTTTGATATGCACAAAAATAGTTCTCACGTCTATTCAGAAGAGAATGAAATAAATTCTGACAGTTTATTGTTTCTTTTGTTTTTTTATACAAACTCAAGAGAAACACAACGAGAGCAAACGAGAGAAAAATAAATTAAACACAGAGATGTATTTTTGTTGTTAGAGAAGTTTATTTTAATAACTGGTGTTACCAAGGTAAAAATTGTTTCTTGGTAACAAAAAAACCAAAAAACCTTAAACTAATATTAGTTTCCACTTACCGATAATATCCACACTTGCATGAATTATGATCAAAATAGCTTCTAGTCGCACGATTGCTCCTCTATTATAAAACGGTTTGCAAGCAAATATTTTTGTTTAGAAAGAAGAAGGCGCTTGGTTTTGAAGGCAGAATTCACATGATATATGAAATGGCGTTTACAACTGCCAAATTGGAGGTTTCAAATCACCTCACAAGGTCCATCGTATTGATCATTTAAATTGTTAGGAATACGATAATTGAGAAGATCTTGGGCCAGAGTTGCATTTAAAAATGTAAATTTTTCCTTAACTGAATGTTATTATTATTATTTCCTATTAAAGAAAAGTTTGACAAAAAAATTATTATTTTTTATTTTGTAAACGTACTAGTAATGAAATAATTAAAAGAGTGGAGAAGGGAGAGAGGTTAAAACGATCTCTATTATATGAGAAATAGTGAGAGAGTACTGCGTTATCTACTTGAGGATGAGTGCGAAAGTTTTATTGTTTTTCAACGACACCTCCCTATCACAATGATTTTATCCGCTTTTCACTGCTGGATCCAGAGAGCGATTGCATTTCGTAGTTTTAATTTTGTGAAACTTACATTAATTCTTCTTCTTCTATTTAGCAAATCAGCAACTGAAAATTCACTAAGATGTCGGAGGCTGTTATTATTAGTTATTATATTTTTGAATAATATACATACCTACATGTATTTACATATGCGTGTATAAACAAGGTAAGCGCCAACTTTATTAAGGGATAAGCAACGAACGTCATGTTCAGATTGAACCTTTTTTACTCTTAGCAAAATTATCACAAACCATCTATTGTTGATTGGCTAACCCCCAGAACGAGAAGAAGAAATTTTAAATATTATAATAAAACTATCAAAAAATTATTAAATTTAGAAATGCAGTTTTTATTCTATCGTCGGGGAGAATACAATCAGCTTTAGCATACAACTCAGATAAGAAAAAATTAATTGATTAACTTTATTAACATTCAACAAAAACCTTCGCGTTCATGTTGATTCTAGTTTACACAACACAGCGAATCTTCTTGTGGATAATCAAGTATTAAAAATTTACCATTCGCTTTTGTATTCAGCTATTGGCCAAAAATGGCTGAATACTGTAGGGAAGGTTAGTTTCAGCTATGCGATTATCCCCCTGGAATTCCAGAAGAAGAACAAACAGAAGAAAATAGTTTGAAAATAATAAATAAAACAACAGAGCAGTTTTAGTGTTTCAAAAAAAAAAAAAAAAAGACAAACACATTTATCTGTTTTCGTTGCTTAGCAGGTGTAAATAAATAAATGTAAACAGGAACACAAAACACGTCCATCATCAGATATAAACGGAAAACAACTTCGAAGAGAGCTGGTTATATTAAAAGCTGCCTGCTGCTTAAACGCAGATTGAAAGTTTTGTAAATTTTGCAAATGTTGATAAATGAAAAATGGACTAAATGAAGTATTGCTTTTCGAAAAGAGACGCGCAATGTATGATGCGAAAACCTGCCCCTGTCTTGCCCGTACTGCCAAAGCAAACGCCAAATTATTTGCGTCCTTTGCAAAGATAATAGCGGACAACCTCATCTGAGCTGATAATCTTTTCTTAAAAAAAGCTCATTGAAGTTCTATGAAAATGAAAAGCTCTTCCGCACACGTGAAGGTAGTTATGAGACTAATCCAAAACGCAAGTGCAAGTGCATACTACTTTTTTTTTTTTTTTTTTTTTGGGTTGTTGAGTAAAGTTGGACTAAGCCAATAAATTTGTGACTTATATGTCCGAAGTGTAATACTTTACTGGTGCATACTACCTAATAAAACGTAGACCGATAGCTTGTCATCTAAGATTGCGATAATTTTTTGTATAAGGGAAAGCATTTTCTTTCCCGGTTTCCGGGAATTCCACATTCATAATAGAAACTATTATGAAACTATTTACTATTTAATCCATTTTCTATAGTCGAATCTAAGTACAATCCATTAATCGAATCCAACTTTATAGAGTTTAAAGTTACTTAGATTCACTGCTGTACTGCACTACAACGCTTGTAAAACTTCTTTAAGTGGCGTTGAACACTTCTTCCGGAGGATGACAGTTTTCAAAAATCAAAAACAAACAAAATGTGTGGGATTGTAAGACGATGGTTTTTATTCAGTAAATGTAATGCAATTTTTTTTATGCGCTCTATCGCCAAACCATGTGAGCGGTCCAAATTTCGTCAAAACATTTCAAAAACTTGTGACTTGCAGGTTGAATACAAGAGCAGAAAGCGGGGTGTCGCATAGACAGACAGGGGAAAAGACGAGCTTAAATAGATTCGGAAATTGGTTATGAATCGACGCTTTAACCAAAAGTGCTTCTAGGTATTACGCACATCTGCACCGATTTAATGCACTTTGTACCATAAGTAGTGTAGGGTACAGAATTCTATAAGAATGAACAGAACCATGCTCGCAAAGAAGAAATTTTGCTTACCTCTCCGCCCTTCCTTAGTTTCGAGATTTTCTTGTTGTAAGCTTCTATGGCTATAATTCTTTGTGCGTATATTTTTATCGCATGTCGCCGAGTATTAATTTTTAAGACTGAACAGCAAAGAGTTTGCCACGGGGGGCTTAATAATTGAATTATCGAAAAGGAAATTTGACGCAATGCGCTTCTAAGTAAAAAGTTTTGTGTTTGCAACTTTTTGCATTTTAGCTAAAGCAAGAAATTCAAATAACCGATCTTTCATATCGCTGAAGGAAACAGTAATGAAGTCCCTTTTTATGTCAATCACCGGAAGATGGAGCTTCAATACACAAGTTCCTGGTTAAAAGCCATTAGGGACTTTATAAAGCGTACATAAATTAGAGCAAAACCAGTGGGTAATCACAATGTGGAAGTCAGCTTTCGCCAAACAGCTGAATACAACAGCGAAAGTTAACTTGCTATGTGATTACCGTGCAGATTAACGCCTCTTAATATTATTCTAGCGCTTACGATAGTTAGAATAGAAACGTAAGGTTTAGCATATATTTTCTCCGTTGATGTTCAAGTAAGACGGAGGAAAATGGAAGCTATGATTAAAAATTGTAAGTTGCAGCTAACGGATTAGCAATCCTGATCGACCTACAATTCTGATAGGCGAGAGATAGAGAAGAGATACCAAAACTTCCCTTTGGTTACTTGTTAATATAATCTTTTAATATAAATTAAAGCAAAAAGTTATAAATTATTTAAATTTTAAATGACGTAATAACGTACATTAAGCAACATAAGTTCACGCATGTTTTGCAAAAAAACATAAATCATGACAATGACAAGAGATAAACACCAAGGAACAAAAACAAAAACGGAATAATGGAAAAATATTGCACTTGACACTCATTAAAACTTAATAAAGTTTATGCGCTAAAAATTTAGTGCAGCAGTGCCATCATTATCTCCATCCTTATGACATCCAACAATTTAACTTTTACATAATGAGCCTAAAGGCATCCACGATGGGAATACATGGTGTGTTTAGATTTTTCTATCATTTTGTTTTTTTTTTTTTTTTTGTAGAAACCGGATTATTAGATGATAGCAGAACAGAATACAACGAAATTATAGCATGCAGTGGCATGCACATACTTGGCAAATCATGGCATAGTCAAGCCTGGCTACAGTAGAGTATCATTTTATGCGTTTCATCTCGCGTAATTTCGAAATATACGTTGATTGACTAAACCCTGATATTGTATATAAGAATACTATAAATCTTTAAGATCACGCTGGGGGTTAGCTGCAGAGTAACAGTAATAGTAATACAGTTATATAACAAACTTGTAATATAACGTTGCTTGTGCCTCAATGTCTTAATATTAAAATCAGAGAAGAAAATACTTCAAAAATGCCCAATTTCTTGATGCGCTTTAAGAACATTAAGAAGACTGACGTCATAATAAAAAAAAATTCATAGGCATAAGAAGAAAATCATTTATGCTTGGTTATCAGGCCCCTGTTTTTTTTTTGATATGACCAGGGACTCAGGGGCTTGTGCCCTGTTCGCATAACACGGTGACGATCAGCGAGAAGCAAGCAAAGTTAAAGAAAGGAAGAAGGTAGGCACAAATAGTGCCCCAAGCCTAGCCTCATCGACAAGTATTATGCCTTTACCGACTGAGCACTCACTATAGCTACCACCAAAGTAAACTTTACCGTACTGAGATTTGAATTCACGCACACTGACTTGGTAGTCGCAATTTTTACCTATTCGGCCACTTATGCGGATATTTTCTCCGGTTCAGACATTAATTTTGATTACGATCACTATTTGTTTTTTAACTCGCAGATTTCCGCGATGCCATTGCTATCAAACGTAGCGAAGTGGTTGGCTTCTTATAAACGGATGCGTTCCACTTGCATTGAATTGACTCAAGAACCAAATCGAAGAGAAATTTGTGCAACTGATTGAACAAAGGCGTCACTATCCATTTGTTGGAAAAAACAAGCAAAGCTTTGCAACTGATTGGACAAAGGCGTCACTATGTCCAATATCCATTTCGTGGAAAAAGATCGTAGAAAAAATCGTAGAAGAGATCGTAGAAAAAACAATAACATGTTATACTTGCATTGGAAAGAGATATATGAGAGTATTCTGAATTTTTAAAGCAATTAAGGTAACTTCCGTATAAGGCACGAATTTCGCTTTTGACCTCTGCTCGTTTTTCTTTTTTAAGTGAGAAAAAAACTATAAATAATCTTCGTTCCTAACTCTCTCAAAAAAAAAAAATAAATAAAATTCTAGTCAATTGATCGAAAAAAGTATCACAATTCTAATGCTTAGTCTTTTTCTCTCTATGCCAAAGAAAATCTCTTTAGTTTAGTCTCTTACACAATTTCCTAAGGCAGATGCAGTAGATGCATAACATAACACGTCACTGTGTTTAATGTAAATACATTTGTTTGTATGGGTGAAAAGATTGTTATGCGTGCATAAGCATGTTTGTGTAGATAATTTGTTGCTTTTGCACCCAAACATTTTTCGGGAAATTAAAGTTTGCTATGTTACTCAACGAATAATGGCAAGGAATGTTTGCCGTTGTAACCTTTAGTTAACTATGTCACTATATACCCATCTGTGTTTGTGTGTGTGTGTGCCGTGTATATTCAAATTTCGTTGTGAAGAAGAAATAGAATAAAACGAAAAACGGGGCGGCAAGTGCACTCGAAAAGGCTTAGCTTGTTACATTACGAAAAAGGGGGTAAAATGAACAGCAACGACGACAACAACAACAACAGCAACCACAACAACAACAACAACGGCAACCACAACAGATATAACGGTGAAATTTTTTCAGCCTAAAGATATATGCATACCTGGCGGTGTAGTGCAACGCTGCATAAACGGTTTTTATATAAAAATTAGATGGCATAACAAGAGTCTGACAGCTATGACATAGCAACGCAACGCCCATAATGCTTAGCTTTACATTGGCAGACAACAGAGTGTCAAAAGTTTTGTTGCAACAGCGGCGGCAGTGAAAGCCTGTCAGTCTTCTTCTTCTTCTTTATCTGCTTTTTACTGTTTCGTCTTCATATATGTACGTGGATATGAATACCTATTTGGCATTCAAAGTCCTCTCAAAAATGTTTGCAATTTTGCTGACACATCAGCACAAACATAAAATTGTGTTCTGCCACCGCTACCACTAATACAACTGGCAGAAACTATAAGCGAAACAACTCGTGTCTGTCATAAACTTTATTCGCAATATATTTTCTTTTTTTCCGTTTTCACCCTTGAAACAACAATTAGAGCAGCGACAACAGCAACCGCACCGCGCTCTGCATATTTTCATTATCGTGCGGTTTGCGTGACAGTAGCTCTTCTCTAACTAAACTCGTAGTTAAATTTCGACATTAATTTGCTTAGGAAAGTGTAAGTGCCTGTGTGTGCGGGCGGTTTTCTTAAACATTTGTGCCATTGAAAAATTATCTTTAAGAGAAACTTTCATTTTATACTAAGCTATCTGTCCTATCTTTCGTTTATTTTTGCTTACAATTCAAAATGCATCCCATTTGTTTAGCAAAAGACGTCTAACGAGCATGCACGTTTATGTGTATGTTTGTTTATATTTTGTTCGTATGCAATATGCACATGTGTTTGTTTGCGCATTTCAACAATGAATTCATTTGCTTCTTATGCTTCTTCCTTTTTTCCTTATTCATATGGCTGTGTGTTACTTTAGTTAACAAATTATGGTCTCATTTTTTGGAGGTTTTTCTCTTCTTCTTAAAGGAGGACTCATAAAGTCAACATAGTGACTTGCATTTGTTATAATTTTTTTCCCAGTTCGGTTGACATTTTTATTACAATTACTGCCATAGTCTGTGGGACGTTCTTCTACACTATACGATAGACACGCACACATATTAAAAATTTGCTAACACTTACATGTTCGTAGAAAGTTGCCACATATTAGGTAGCATAAAAAATATTAACCGAAAAGGCAAAGTAAGCAAAGAAAAATTATTAGCAAACAGCAAGACAGTAATGCTTTAACCAGAGACGACTAAACATATCGCTTTTGGGTAGCATTGTGTCTATAATAATGTGCTCCGTTTGTTTAACTATCGAAATTTTGATTTTATTATTTTTAGGGCTACTTTTAAGTGTTACTTGAAAGGCATCAAGCAGGGATCAAGCAGGATGTAGTGACAGACGCATGTGCCATTGCTGAGCTAGCTAATTCGCGAGACAAGGGGGTGTTTTAAATTTTTGTTCCGCGAACACTTCACAGACGGTTATAATTTAAGCTAAAAAACCTATACGTGCTTTATCCGTATAGGAATAAATGGAAGGAAGGACGAAACTTACCGAACAGGCAGCTCACAAGCCCTTGGCCATTCTGTAAGCTGTCCTACCGTACCTACACCTATGGTCTCCTTCGACCCGTGATTTGCAATGGGAGACACCCTCATATGTATCTGTGTTTCAATCCTTGGAGGCTTAACATTTTCTAGGCTATCTTGAATGTAACAGTGGATGATTCGTTCAATATATTCGAGAGATTAATTATTGCAACTAAGTCAAAGTAGTATCTTTACGCTTTAAGTTGCAGTACCGATGGCTAGGCGTGGTGTACACAACACAATTTTTTTTGAGTTGGGTTGTGCGCCAAAAAAGCCATTCAGGTAATCCTTCATTTTCATGTTCTATTGGAAACAAGCTGCAGCTGAATAGTAACGGATAATGAAAAAGGTGCGCAATAATCTGAAATGCAAATAGTATCAGACTCCAGCCGTACTGTTACCATCGATGGTGATTGACGCACAATGTTTACAGCGCCAAGCTGAAGACATCTGTGTGAATGCACATTCCGAGTATTTCTCTATTATCCATTATTATCCACTTTTTCTTTTTTCGTTAGTTGTTCGCCTATAAAGTCGATAGCAGTCAATCAATAAAAAAATTCTACGTACGTTTTCCAACCAATCGATTAATATTTAAAGCAAAAGTTTGAATCGTCTCAAAAGTTGAGTTTTCAAACATAGTTCGAAAGGCATTTTGCGTTTGTTTTAAGTGCAAAGGAGAACTTTGCAAACATAAACAACAATTGGAGACGAAGCAATTTTCGAAATAGATCTTCAGAGGCATTAAATCGATCACAAATTAAACGTAAACTAAAAATTTATTTATAAATGAAACTTAGGGCATTAAATGTTTCATATTCGAAACCATATTTGCGGGTTCGCCGTGTCGCTGGCTTCTTCTATTTTTATACGATTAAGTATACGTGCAAAGTAAGTTAATGAAAGAACAAGTAAAGACATTATGGTGGGCCATGACCCACCATTAAATATTCCACTTCACTTACACATTGTTGCTCATACAACGGCTTTTCGAAGTAAGGCATGGGAAGGGATCGAAAAAGTGCTCACAAACTAAACTTTTTTCAATAGTATTCGTCCTTGGGCCAAAAGGTATCGTTGTATCGATTTCATCAAGAAATTAATAATTAATCAGAAGAACATCATAACTTTACATAAAGGATGAAAGGAGGTATATTCATTTTGTCAGCACGTTTGCAACACATACAGAAAACTTTCGTAGACGACACAATGTAAATATGCATACTTCCTTTTTCGTTCTGTCCTTCTGTCCGTTTGCCTTTAATATCTGATATAATCGACTTGAAATCTGGCAAAAACATGGGAACTTCTCGCACGTAAATTGATATTGAAAATAAAGCAAAGGACACGCCCATAATGCAACATTAACTGTTTTGTTTTGTTTTTTTTCAAAAGCCAACGGGACGATGCTTTTATATTCTCTGGGTAAATACAAAGTGCTTATAAAAAAAAGGAAAAAAATCAATTACATCCATTAGATCCATCCTTTGTCGTAAAGCATCGAAATTTCATATTGAATTTTTTCGAGTTTTTTGTAAAGAGAAAGCAATTTTCGAATTAATGAAATTCTCTGCTTATTTTTTTGGTTTGACTTTAGTCGTTTCGTTCGTTGTTCGGCTATATGTTTGCGTTCATTATGTACTTTGTTGGCAATTATTAGCATTAATGCTAAACCTTATTTTTGACCTTAAGTATGAAAAAGATTCACACATTAGTACGAAAAAAATTGTGCAAAATCGTTCGCTCTGCGTTCAATCAGTTTTCCGCAATGCTTTACTTCAATTCATTCAATTCATCTCAGATGTCCTTAGGCTTTAATCATTTCAAGCAAAATCAATTAATTACATGTCATGCCCAACCACATCACGTACAGAATTAATAATTTATTTACACGTTTTCCCGATTCAAGATTAAATTATCCTCATCGTCACTGTTGTCTAATTACGTTAAATATCACTCGCACTTTTAAACGATTTTTTAAAAGAAATTATATGCTTGCGTGTGTTACGTAAAATATTTTACAACTTCTTTCAGTATTTCGATTTTCTTTTTTCTTGTACTAGAATCTAATCATACGTCACGCTGTTCAATTTTTATACCCATCACCGAAGGACGAGGGATATATTCATTTTGTCAAAACGGTTGCAACGCCCAGAAGGAAGCTTCAAAAACCCCACAATCCCCATGTTCTTGATCAGCATCAAATTCTAAAAGGACATAAACATATCCATAGGTCCGTCCGTATAATGTCTGTTGCAAACAGTCTCCTGGCCGCAAAAATTAAGCTGTCATCTTCAAATCTGGCAACAACATTGGAAGTTCTCGTACGCAAGTTGCTATTGAAAATGGACCAAATCCATCAAAGGACAGACATCCAGCACTACATAAAGTGAGGACACCTCTGCTTTTCAAAAGGAATAAAAAATTCGGCTTTTACTCATTATTCATAAACGAAAGCAGATAAATGTACAAAAGATTGTAGGGACATTCTATGGGCTATGCTGCAGTACCACCTCTACAAAAGCGAAACAAATCAATCACGCGCACTTTATTTTATAAGGTGTATAAAATATAAATATAATAATAAATATAAATAAAAAAGTGTATAAATTCTTGGTCAGTTTCAAATTCGGAATGAGCCGAAGGATATCCATCCGTTCATCTGAGCAACTGCCTGTCTGCGGAACTGTGTAGTATCTGTGGTAAACGCCTACAAACTTGCAAGAGAAGAGAGAAAAGGTGCTTGCAACGCGCACACACCCATATAACACAACCTGTGAGCACCGCTGCTTTCAGTGCTTTTTGTACATTGCACATAAAGTACAACACGTAGGCCATGTAAAAATTTCCACTTTCATTCTGAAAATGGAAAAAGTCAGCCACGCCCATCCAATAAAAAAAATATAGTTCCTTAATTTCTCTTTTAGGATCAGGGTGAACGGCACGACAGCGTATAATTTTTTTACTTTTTTTTGCATCAGGATCTAATCCTATGATTTTCATTTTTTTTTTATTTTAAGGTCTACCATTGGCCCTTGTAGTTGTAAGCATATTCATATAAAGCGTGCAAGTTCAATATCTAATGAATTATAAAAGTCTTTCATCAGCGTTAAACAGCTCTTCGGCCTTAAAAGAGCTCTTCTTACTTACTCTAACATCCTATTGCACATAGGATGTGTGCATAATGTGAGTAAACACTTCAAACGGATAACACACATTATAACACCAAAGGTGTGAATTTCAGGTTCTGTTTATTTCGTCTAAATTATTAGTGATACTCATTGTCCCCAGTTGAACATTTTTATTTAGGATTTGCAGTTTTCCTTGAACCTTGATTTCATTTACCATACACGTGTCCGAGCAGTCTTGTTGTAATGCGATAACAATGTTAATAAAGGCTAATGTCTAAATTATGCATACAATGAATAAAATAACATACAATAATTGTGTATGCGTATGTGTAAGCGAGTATGTGTATGTGTGTGTAAACGGAGATAAGATACCAACGTACAATTATATCGTTCAGCTTTACGAGAGCACTTATAACCACATGTGACCGGATTGTACTGGTATATCCGTAAAGGACATCCGTTTGGGCAGCAGTTTGCACACCAGCTGCTGCTGATAATAAATAAATTTTATAGAATACAAATGTGTTAATGTGTAACTGGGCTATATACGTGCGTCACACGTACGCACTGAATGAATTTACAAAATGATAATATTTTTACGGATACGTAAGGAAATAATATTAAAAAAAAAAAAAACGTAAAAAAATTCTCTTTTTATTTAAGTCAAGTGAAACGGTTATCTTATGTAAGCAACCGTAAGCTTTTCCAGGACTTAAGCAAATGCAAGTTAACACTTATATTACGTATTTAATTGATCAATTACGTTTCTTCTTTCTTAATTATTTGAGCTCTTTAGTCCCATTTATGAGAATTGGGTGAATCGAGCGCAATCTATGCAACGCAACCAAGAACGCAATGACGAGAAAATATTTTCGCGTGTTACGGTGACATGAAAAAATTGTACAAATTCGATTTCTATTTTGTGCAAAGAATTTTACGAAATCGACCGCTTAACTGATAGCGAGTGTTGTGAGTTAACTCTTCATTTTCGTCTCTTCTCCGAAGGGATTTGTTTTTGATAGCATATCGCTAACCGGACATATCGAAAGCAATTTACTGATAGTTTTTCTTTGACAAATTCTACAAAGCAAAGCTCTCTACATTTTTTTGCAGGACGAACGAGCTGCAGCACGAGTGGAATGAATGTTTTAATGAAAAACAAAATCTCAGAGCTTCACTACCATTTTCAAAGCATTGCCATTAGCCTCAGTTAACATTTCATGAATCTTCATAGCAATGTTCGAAGGGTAGTAGTAAGTACATCTCGAAGAAATACGTAGCTATCAAGAAGCTAAATATATATATATAGCTAAATATATATATATAAAGCTATATAGCTATATAGCTATATAGCT
>KK502517.1:86704-295820 GCA_000688735.1 Glossina austeni
TTCTCTAACCTACTCGTAACCTATACTTATTCTATCTTATGCTATCCCTAATCTATTCCTAAACTATTTCTTAGTCTGCTCCTAAGCTATTCCTAAGCTATCACTTATTCTATTCCTAAGCTATTCCTAAGCTATCACTTATTCTATTCCTAAGCTATTCCTAAGCTATTACTTATTCTATTCCTAAGCTATTCCTAAGCTATCACTTATTCTATTCCTAAGCTATTCTTATTTTAGCACTCCCCCTCCCCAGAGACGGAGAGTCTGTGAGGCCAAAACGAGGGTACGTCTTTGAGTCCTCACAATATCTCACGGCTGGTACGCTATATAATGGGACCCCACATAGCGCATTCTAACTGCTTGCTTTGACCAATCAAATGAAGTTTACCTGCTAGTACTAAAGCAAGCAAACCATAATATCACATACAATACGTTACCGTACGTTACGTCTACGTCTACTCACAACGTCTAATCACAACAATAATTCTTCTACTTTTGACACTTGCAGGCGTAACAATGTGTTCCAAGGATGAAAGGAATTTTCCCTTTATTAATCCGTCCGAATGCCAATGAAAATTTTTTTTTCCTTTGAGTCAACACTAGCTGTTGAAAAGGTTTCAGTATCTAGTTTGAAAGCCACACCAGAAAAGACTTAGCTTTGGTTTAATAATCTAATAAATCGAATGTTATGAAACTTTTGTTAGATACGTATTGGTGGTATTGGTGGCAACGGTAAAAAGCTAGCATCGATGTTCGAAACGCATGTATTTTTAACATAAGAGATCCCTTATTTTTTGATTGTGGTAATATTTATGGACAATTTGCAGTTATTTTGAAATCCAGTGCGCGGACATAAGCTCTAAATATATATGCAAGAAAGTTTTTTCATTCACTATCTTGCTTGCCTGGTTTTACAATGGTCATGCCATAAGGACAAACCTCTATCAATTTTGAATTTTTTTTGCTTATTTATGCATGTTACGAAGGAATTGATAAATCGACTATACTCTCTTCCAAAGGTGGTGATCTTCCGATAAAACTAAACAATTTTACCTTCCGTTACTATGATAGAGGCTATGATTCACTATTAAGCCGGCATATTTGCCGCAAGGAGCATAATGGAGGAGAGTTGTAAACGCAAATCTCCCAAGTAAACCATAATAGCAATTGTTATTTATTTGCTGCTAATTAATGAGCTAATAGCCTAGTATGACGTATGTTCTGCATATCCTGTAATACTACCGGTAAGTATTCCTTCTAGAAAAGCATTTAACATGGATACCATTGTTTGCTGCCACATATTAATATATTCCTTTTTCCCATTAAAATGCAAAAAAAAAGAGAAAAAAAAAAATAGGAAAGAAAGAAGAAAAGAGTCGACTCTTGAATGTGAATCCTTTTGGTTTTTTTGTTTTTTTTTTTTTGTTTTGCTAGTTGAAGCCTTTATTGTTCGTAGTTTTGCTTGTGTATAGACCAGAACATGTGAATACTTTACAAGTCTTTATGTCTATCGCACTAATGCCTGATGGTTTGCCGTCTTTCGTTCTTTAACAAACAGTGGCTCACCGGGATTTGTGCCAGTTTGTGTGCAATTGTTACACAATTTTCATACGTTTCATTCTTTCGTCGATGCTGCTAGCAAGTAAGTAAGTAAGCAATGTGTTGGCGTACAATGACACTAATTTAAACAATTGCTTCCGTCCGTTCAAAATGTTTTAGTTTGTATGTTGAAGCCACTTCAATCCATAGACTTCTGTAGAGATTATACCTCTTTCATGCTGTTACACTGTTATACAAAAATTTCATGAGTAAAATTTCTCTTCCATTTTGTTTTTTTTTTTTGCCAAACATTAAATGCTTTAGTATGGATGAGTGTATATTGTTGTTGTCTCTTATATATGCTTGGATATGCTTACGTTAATGGCATCCGAGATGGCATTACCGATTACTGATTACTGGTAATCGATTTGCTTCATTAAAGTTTCCTTTGATCGGCTTTAGTTGAAGTTACAAACAACATTCTTATACTAGCATATATTGATAAGAGAATACGTAATGAAATGCGAGAACAAGAACACACACACACTCATTCTTATCCACGCACATATGCAAACATCCTATTAATTGCTATTCTGTTACTTTGTATGTGAAGCCTTATAGTAAAAGAGAATTTGTAGGCAAAAAATAATTCCTCGAAATTGATTCAGTAAAATAGTTTACAAATATTTATAAAAGCTTCTCCGAAGTTTCTTTTCTTCATCTCATTCACTTGGCCGCTTAAAGTTTTAAATGGGGTTTGCCGTTAAACATAAGCAAATATTGAGCTTCTGATGAAATTTTCAATCGATACGATCTAAAACTAAATAGAGGCAAATATTATTTCCGTTACACATGCTCGCTTATCTTGAGAGTAGGCGAACGTCTATTTAGCTCATAACATGTTTTACTATGAAAATTTGTAATGTTCTTGCACTGAAGTCTCCCATATATCGCTCTTGTAATCAAGCTGAACTGATCGAAGTAAGTTTTTCATTTTTCGCAATAATTCAACAAACATCAAATACAAAATCTAATCCAATTTGCTTTGGATTTCTTTGATAGAAACTTTAATAAGAGATTTCCATTAATGCATTTATTAATAACGTCGACCAATTCGGTCTTCAATGTACTCTTCAAAGGCGATTTCCCTTTTTCCGGAGTATTCTAAACTCAAACTTTATGAATGACATTTCTTCTCTTCCGGTATTGTCGGACCAACAAGCTGCTATGGAAAGATTAATTTCGAGTCTATGATGACGGCTCCTAGTAAATGAATTCCAGAACATGAGCTTGGGCATCATGCTCTCCCTCAAATATTCGATGCTATCGTGACTTCACGCGTCAATCACAGCCACTATGAAAGCCCCAGCATATCGGTTTCCAGCTGCCAGCATGGCGTCGTTTCGATACCAGAAATTATTTCATAAAACAATTTGTCATACTGTAGGCAATTGTTTGTTATACAATTTCAGACCTCCGCTTTTTTTCTTCATAGACATACAATCTCTGTGGAGAAAATAACAACGCAGCTATCAGCCTAATGGTCACTTTTTAAGTCCATAATAAATCTTAAGCCTTCCAGAATAGAAAGATTATTAAGCAAAGAATTTTCCTTTCGAAGGAAAGCAAAACTTTTCACCATCAATAACTTGACTTTTTTTGTCAAAGAATCTAGCCCGGGGCGTCAGACTAACGTAGTCAGAAATCGATACGTATCTTGACTCTGTCTGTGATGCATGAAAAGTCTACTTGAAGTTGGACTAGGATTACCATCTCGTCAACATTTCCTTGTAGACAATCGTTTATTAGGAACGAAATATTTTCCAATTTCGAACAAGATCACCCTTTGGTTGCGCTTTCATCGCAAGTGTCTGTAAAGATGTTCCTCTTATTAAAACCCGATTAACCATATTTTTTATATGGTGTTTGGTTTTAAGCAAATGTCACTTTTTTCGCAATTAAGTGACTGTGATAACTGTAGAAGAACTAATTTATTAGATCTGCCATGCATATGATGCAGCAGCAGCATCAGTACCAAGATGAAGTTGAAATATTTTTGTAATAAAGCAAAAACAAAAGTTGATGTACAATTAATTCATTGGTTTTAATACTAAAACAAAGAAGAAAAGAAAAAGAAAAAATCTCTTTAAACATCACTCACACGCAACAATGTTGATACAAAATGTAGTTAATATTACCTTTATAAAAATGTACCGTTATTTTCATAAAACACAAATCAGTTTTATGCAAGGCAAATATCTGATAGGAAGAGAAAGAAAGAGAGCGATAGAGAGAGAGCGAAAGCTCTCTCATTAATATCAAGGATGCTGTGACTGCTCTGCAACTTAAATGAAAAGCTTTATCCGCTGAAAACTTTTCAAAATCAAAACACAAAAGATTACAAATTAATCATTTGTTTTGTTTACAATAACAATGCAGTTGCGTTAAAATTCTCACTAATAATATTATGACATACAACGCCATAAAAATTTTTGTAGAACATGACATGTTTTGTTTTTTTCTTTTTTTTTTCCTGTTATTTTTCACTTAAACTATAGAAAACAAATAATCCGATAAATGTTTAAAATACGTGCTACCTTATAATGTTGATTAAGCCAATTTCCGCTTATGTATTAAAGAGCAGTTTGTTTTTTTTTTTTTTTTTTTTTAATTTTCAAATTTTCCTATCTGTACACTAAACTGCGAAATACGTAACTGCAGATACGTTAGAGTGTGTTGTTCCTTTGTTGCTTTTTTAAGCTCTAATTTAATTTCTTGTTAAAACAATTATTTTCTTAAGACAGGTACTTTGTCATACACTTCCTATTGTTTGGAGAATAATTGCATTTTAGGTTCTTAACTCTCTACTGAAGCGCTGCTGCTGTTGTTGTTGTTGTTAGTGCTTCTACGTATTACGTGCTTAATACGCAACACAAACGCTTGCATGCTAACGAATACGTGAATTTCTTGATAAAATCATGTACACTGCAGTGAGTGCCAAGCAGAAGCTACACTTCATTTTTAACTAAGTAAAACTTTTTAATTAATTAAAAAACAAAAAGACTTTCATTGCTTTACAATCATATAATGAAGTACTTGCATAAGTTAAACAAATTTATTTTATGAATTTTAATAGCTAAACGGATTGTTATGGAAAAGTAAACGATATTTTTTTTGCTTTTGATTATGATCACATAGCATAAAGGTGTTAATGTGCGGCGTGAAAAATCTCTTATCAGAGTTCAGCAACTGAAATAATTAATAGGTACGCGCTTAATAACACTCACATCTCAGCGGGATTTGCATTTTGACTTTGATAGGCTTGCATGTGTTGAACGATTATACATATATACAAACTTTTACTTTAATCGACTGCAACGTTCTTACTACCTCTATACGCAATTAATAAAATCAAAAGAGTATCGATGGGTTTTTTTTTTTTTTGTTATTCCGGCTCATTTGAGGATCTGCTACAGTTGACTGATGTTTATTTACAAACTTATAGACATACATCAAAGACGTGTCATCTATGATGATGTGGTAAACATTGTTCTGGGCAAATTGACATTTTTTTTTCTGTCTACTTCTCAACGCTAATGTAAAAGCCAGTATCTCTACCGGGGCCGTCGTGACCAATTAAATATTGAAGTAAGTAAATGATCTACGGGTTATTGCTCAGCTAAAGCCTTTCGAAACTCCTAAACGGTCATTGCACGAAAGTGTACTATTTTTGGCGAAGATTAATGGAAGTAAATCACCCAGAGTCTGTGCAGAAAGACGTCGCGACTTCGTTTGGCATAAAAAGGGAGTCAAACTTTGGGATGAAAGATCAAACACATGGTCCTGCCATCGAAACGCTTAAAAGAAAGCCGCGTTTTACAATGAAAATAACCGGTCGCTCTACTCGTCGCAATAGGAAAATGTGAGGTCACAACTATCGCTGTACACGGTAAGCACAGATATTGAAAACGAGATATCAGAAGGAGGCTAACAGAAACACATAAGCATTTTATTGCCTTTGCCCTAGGAGTTATATTAAGTGCGAATATTGCTCTCCAGACATTTTGTGATAAATCTCTTTGTCCGGTTAAGTTTTGATTACGTTAACTAATTGCAATAATTAGTAGGTGACACCAAACATAGCTGAAAGCAATGTCACCCATACATTTAACACTAGAATTATTGATGTTTTACATAAATATATTTACAAATTATACATAAATATATTTACAAATTATACATAAATATATTTTTACCAAGAAATATCAATTTAATGCCCTTCTTTCTTCTGAAGATAGGAAACTGAAAGTTGACGTGCATTGATCGAAAGAAAAGGAAGGGTTGAAAAATGTATGTGTGAAAACCTCTTCAATGAATGTGCAACGAGATAAATGTGCTAACTCAACTATGGGCGAGTTAGTAAACGGATCGGGGCCAATGTTTGGACCGAACATGAACATGATTCTTACGAATATGTCGCTAACAGTTTTTGGAAAATGTCCTCACAGAGTGGAAAGTTATAGACAAAAATATGAAAAATTTGTATTGTTCTCCAAGTTGTTTCAGTTTCTTATCTACGGTAGACGTGGCTATGGACAGATCATGCCCAAGCAATATTTGCGTCGCACTACAGCCTACCTTTCATCTCAGAAAGGGGAACAAGTTGGCTTTCTTTGACAGAAATAAGTCTATGACATCAACACTCCGAAGATTGGACCATATAAAAATAAATAAATTATATTCTTTTAAAAGATCTTTTCATACAAATATAAAAATTTTGCCTTAATATCATTTTCTTTTTTTTCAAGCTCGAAAATTGCAAAAAGAGTGAAGTAGACATACTCGGTAATTCTAGTGTTAATCTCTCTGTTACGCACGGTATGTTTGCAAACAACAAATTAAGGACGGACGTGACCTAAACGTGTTCAAATATACGCATTAAAATCAACTGTTTGCCTTGCTTCTATGACAATGCCGTGTGTATGTTGCCGTAGGTATGTTATGTTGTACTTTCCGCACGCGTATAAAATAATGAGAAAAAATAACTCATAAGAACCACTTATTTTTTAATTACGTTTTCCCCATTTACTGCATAAATAAAGAAGCTTGCGCGTAGTTAACCTTTGACCTTGACCGATGACCTTTATTTACTTCTTGCTGATGCCTTCTACTCGTAACAAGGGTACATTAAGTTTTTATGCAACACCATACAGGTATTAAAAGTAAGCCTTTATACAGCAACAATGTAAAATCCTAGTGTCTTATGACAAAAATAAGTGAAGATTTTGACGAATTGAGATCGCGTCAGCCTATCTTTTGTGCCTTCTCTCGTGTAAGTTCGGATGCTTTTAGAAGGAAACAACAAGGAAACAAAAAGTGTTCATATTTGATTAAGAGGATAAATAAGGGTTTGCACTTGATGAAGTAGTGTAGGGTATCTAATTGCTGGCCTTGGCCGACTATAATCCTCTTACTTGTTTAAAATTTATGTGATTAGTTTATTCTTTCCTTTACTCTTATCAAGTGTCATCCATATGGATGTCTGTAATTGGATTGTGAGTTATATTTTCTTCTTCTTTCTTTTATATATTTATTGTAAATTTCATTCATATACTTTAAAATCTAATTCGTGCATATCGTTTATTGCTAATTTTATAAATTTTATTATTTCGTTGCTCTGACTCTCTCCGAAAGCACTTATAATCGCATCTAAGCGTAAGTTTGTTATTGACGCAAGTTAACACGGCATCATCTATGCGATAATGTAACACATACCAATATACGTATACACAAATATATACACATACGCACGCACACAGGCGTTCTTATTATTTCCATTAACATGGGCTTAGAGTTGTTTATGCAAAACATGCTTGATTTGCAATTCCAGCGAACGAAAAAGCCTGCATACGCATACATGCGCATGCATGCATTCGGAAGGCTGAGAATAAAATAATTTTATTCACATAAACACGCATAAAAAAAAAAAAAAAAAAAAAAAAGTAAAAGCAAAAAACTTTTTCAACTCGTTTTTTGCACCACATGCAAATCAATTGTTTGGAAAACAAATAACCAACAAATACCATAACATCGAAGATGTCGAGTATACGGCACGAATGAGCGAAAGTTTTGCATGAGTTTGTGCCGGTGAGCTCTATATATGTACCGAAAATACCGCAAAACTCCAATTGAGAAAATGCGTGTAGAAATTTAAATGCAGGTCCTTGTTTGACTCTTTATATGTGTGCATATATGTATATGCGGTTATGATTGTTTATTCGTTCGGTTTATTTTCAAAAAGTTTAATTAAAAGTTTTCTGGTTTTATTGAACTGCTTTTCCCTCTCCTTCAAGATGAAAAGCATACTCAGTTGATGCTATCATCATAGTATTTATAATAAAATTTTGGAAGGAAATGAACTTATAATAGAGAACATGTTCCGAATGATTGCCAAGGATTGTAAGTTCGTTAACATATTTTTTTTCAAAATATTTAATTTTATTTTTCTTTTTCGCCTTCTGGGAACATTTGCATTTATTCCCATTTACCAGCTGGTAAAGGGGGAAAATATCTTCAAAAGTCTTTGAAAAGCAGTTAGCAAAGAAATACACACAAACAATCAAATAGACAATGAAATGGAAAATTTTATGTTAACAAACACTTGACTAGGCTGAAATTGAAGGCTCATACAGGTCACATAAAACCTGTTGTGATACGCACTTACCTAATTTAATCGACCACTCTTGGGAACATATATTGTAATTGTTATGTATTGACTTCAAGTGATGAGTGTTAGTGACTCCTTCCAAAGTGAATACAGTTTTGGGCATCTTTTTGTTTAAAGTTTGATTTTTGCAAACAATTGTCAAATGAAACTATTGTAGTAAATTTTAAATTTAAGATTATCGAAAATTTCGGAAATGTTTAGAGACTAGTTAACTATCACATATTGTGGTTATGTCCGATCTGGATACTTGTCAAATGATTTAATCGATTTCGCTCGTGCATGGAATTGTAAAAATATTGTCATTTAATTTCTAATGCTCACGACATAAGAAGTAGAAGAAAGAACTCCATGAAGGTTATTTTAGCTATGGCGTTATGTCTATCTGTCTATCGTTTTCAACTCTTAAGTTCAAAATGTCAAAATTTAAACAAAAAACTGAAACTTTTTTTATGCATAGAGGTTTGACACCGTTAAAGACCTGGTGAGCAGCTAACGTATTCATCATAAGCCCATGAGATAAAATAATCAATAAATACGATTCCAGTATCTAGACATTTTCCTTTAAAATTAAATTTTCCTATTGAAATTTTAAAAATGTTGAGCTTCTTTTTGTAACGTGCTCTTTTCAAGTCATTCCAAATTGTCATGCGGTTGATGTTTAGTGCCTCCGCTATTTCCTGACAGCTTGTGTGCCGATCTTGCTTTACCAGTAGCGAAATTTCATCGACTTCTTCAATGGCTAGCCGATCAAAACTAGGTGGATATTTGACGTCGAAATTTACGGAACGGTGTCGAGCAAACCACTCCTGCGTCCTTCGTTCACTCACAGCATTTTCACCGTACGCTTCAGAAAATTTACTTTCTTTTAATTTGATATTCTTACAATTGTCGTTTAAGGGAATGTACGCCATTTTTTTAAGCATAATCTAACATTCTAAAGTCAGAAATCAAGTTTTGTTAAATGAAAGGCTTCGAAAATGAAGCTCAGTCAAGCAAGGACTGTTGCTGGTGCTCGATAACCCAGTCATTTCTGTCTAAGTGGGATGATATCGATGGGAACAACATCTGGTTTCAAGCAGAGGATGCTTCACGCAATACATCCCATGAAACAATCGAATTAGTGCAAGAGACGGGCCCTGATCGGGTACTCTCTCGTTTCGATGATCAGTGTTGCCCCGTAGATCATCTGGATTTACTTTCATAGGTTTATTTGATGTCAAAGATCTATGCTACCGACTACACAACCACGCGAGCACTGAAGGAGGAGATTCGACCCTGCATTAATGAAATCCAGCCACATTCATACAAAACGATTATGGAAAATTTCGGTGAAAGTGTGTGAAGGAATATTTTAAGACTAGGGACGATTCTCTTGAAGCCTCTCGCCTGTTGAGAAATTAATCAATAAACTTTTGTTAACTTTCTAAAGTTAGTGAATCGTCTAATTCGTACGCCTGTTACCTGAAAGAGACGGGAGTGTGTTAAGTAATTACGAACAGTAATTTAATTGGACTCTTTATATGTGCGTTTTTATGAACCACTTATCCAGACTTACACTTAAGCAGACAAAAAAGCATACAATATGCAGATCACGGGGTTTCCGGAGAGTGTTCCTAGGCATTACAAGCTTTTGGCAGACTGTTCGAACTGGTACAATAATAAACAACATATGCACATGCAATGTTGAGGTCCAACAAGAGCTTTTATGTAAATTGAAGTCATAAAAAAATATCTCCTGAAGGAACCGAAGACCACGCACCGCTAAGCTCGCAGAAAGCATATAAAGAGCTAGTTCAAGCTGGCACGAGTTTCGGAGACTCTCTTTCTGAATATTCTTTTCACACTGGCATAAAGCCAGGTTGAAGAGATAGAGAGAAAAAGCCGATAATACCCTTTTACCAACCTAATAGTTAATTGAAAAGCAGGCTAAGAAAAATTTTGGTAACATTTTTTACTTTCTTGCTTAACAGTAAGCAGAAGCTTAAAACTGACAGTTCGAAATTAGTAGCACTGTTGTGGATATTTTCCATATTTTAAGGCATTGCTTGATGCAGCCATGCAAATGTTTGCATATATGTTCATATTATGTATACACACAAATATATTGTGTACTGCTTTTGTGACCACTTTGCCATTTAATCTTTCTCGTGTGATTCATAGTTTCAGGCAATATGTGTACGTACATCTATGCTGCCAAAGGTTCATTGTCGCAGTTATGTCTGGTTATTGTTGTTTTTTGTACGTTCAATAATTTATTGACTTTAAAGTTAACGGCAATAAAATAAATCTGTTGATTGTTTGTTTTTATTGCCAACATGAAAAGATACGGATAAATTCATTTTTTTATTCCACATTTTCGAAACTCAGATATACGCATTGGGAGCTTCACAAAGTAAATATGTAACTGCAAGAGTTTGAGATTTTCGAAGTCAGTCCATCCCGTCAAGCAGCTTTTCCCATGCACTCATTAGTCAGATTTTCTTCAAATAACTAGTCTGGCACCTATTGTGACGCACACATACACACAAAGTAAGTATGTAACTACAACAGTTTGAGATTTTCGAAGTTAGTCCATCCCGTCAGTCAGCTTTTCCCATGCACTCATTAGTCAGCTTTTCTTCAAATAACTAATCTGGCACGTATTGTGACGCGCACACACACACACAAACAACAGTTTGAGATTTTCGACGTCAGTCCATCCCGTCAATCAGTTTTTCCCATGCACTCATTAGTTAGCTTTTCTTCAGATAACTAATCTGGCACGTATTGTGGCGCCTAGAGAATATTTCGAATCAAACAAAGGCTATAGTTTTACATTATACTTCGCATTGTCTCGGAACAATATGAAGGCTTGTTTTCGAAGAGCTCTAATCCGTTCCTTAGGAATAAAAATATCGATTAAAAAGTGTCCTTCATGTCTCAATGGAATCACGTGAACAAAATCACTACAGCTGTTCAAATGGAACGTCATTTTAAAAGCGAGTGCTTAGGATTGGTCTAAATGGATCAAGGACAGTATTGAAATTGGGTTTGGACCTGAACCAAAAAAACTACTCCATTTTCGTATTTTCATGTTCACATTCCATAAACTCGAATTATCGTCTCTTGAATGCCATAATAGAAAAATTACCAGACATGCTTTTTCATTAGAGATCATAGAGACCTTCAGTAAATCGAACAAAGCAAAAAGAAAAAAAATACACTCGCTCACATTTCATAAATGACTTGCGGGCGGTGTACGCCTCCGATATCGTGTACGTAGCCGATTCGACTGTCATTTCCTATAATATCGCTCAGGGGGTTTAGACGACTTGACTACTGTAGAACCGAGGGAAGTGCTTCAGTCGAGATATAGACAACGTTGATAGTAAAGACGATAGTAAATAATAAAATAAGCAAAACAATAGTCGAAATAAACTGCTTTTAAATTATTTCTTTTTTTTTTTTAATTATATTTTTGTAATCCTTCAGTTCCTCTTTTAGTATTTCTCCAAAAATTTTTTCTTGATTTCTTTTTCTTATAAAACATCCTTTCATTTTATGGCACCAAAAGACAACAGCAACAAAAGTGCAAGCATTATCGACTGCCGTGAACTCACTGCCCGATACATTGACGCAATAATCGAGAATTATAAGCTCAAACGTAAAAATTACAATCGAGTTTACTCGATATCGAGTAGCGCAAACTAGCCACCAGATCAATGGTTATGCTTATGCAAAGAGATTCAATAGTTAATTAAACGAAATAATTAATTGCTTTAAAAAATTTATAAAAAAAAATTTAAAAAATAATTTGTTGTGATAATTACAAGGAATGTTTTTGCACTTCCCGGTTTTGGTTTTGTTGTTGTTCATTTATTTAAAACCCAACGGACGATGCTTTCATTACAATTTACATTATGAGTGTTTATGTACTCATAATCCCTACTCCTTACAAAGAATTAATAAAAAATGCACTCAGCCGATGGCTTTTGTTTCATATCGTTTCCACAAGAAGTTGAAAATATAAATAAATTAATAAATAAATAAATAAGTTTAATATTTGTGCACGTTTTAAGAAAGTCATCACTGCTTCGTGTTAATCCTCTTAGCTGTTAACTGCAATCAGTCCTAGTCATTTTTTTTTTTTGAAGAAAGTCTAATCACATTAGGCCTTGAGCAAAAGAAGGTATCCAACAAGGAAGAAAGAGGAAGATGTTGGGTTAATTTAGAAGACACTGGGGCGGGGACTTCATGATTTCTACTCTCAATTTGGAAGCATCTGAGAGTAATTAAATGAGCGAGCCTGAATTCGGATTTTTGTTGTTGATAGATTACGTAATGAATAATTTATTCTCAAATTTTTGTTTTTTTTACCTTTTATGGTTTAATTAAAAAGGATCGAACGTCCAAGGGCGTGAGGAAGTCAAATAATTTTCATTTTCCCTAAGTAAAGGGCAAGTATCAGGCCACCGAATTAAAGTGTGAATTGGAAATGTATTCTCATAAAACTGTAAAACCACTTTGAAGGCACTAACCGCATGTTTAGTACAATAATTTTTCAAAGCAGATTACGCAACATGAGAGATGTTAAGCAGATAAGAAGAGAAAACTTGTTAATGCTTCAAAAGGTAGCTTTATGCGCATGAGCAGGTAAGACTCGTGACTACCAAGTCAGTGTTCATGGATTCACTTTGATCACAGCTACAGAAAGACATAGCACATACAGATTGGGCACACACCTACTAGGCTGCGCCCGCCACCTCCCTGTCTCTTCCCCTACCGTGTAGGTAGGTACTTGCGCTACTCTAGGCAATTTTTTGCAAATGGCTTTCCCACCCAATCATTTTACGCATGTGCTAATTGATGAAGCCGGCCAGTGCACAGAAACTGAAATTGCGATTGCTGTTGCGCAAGTCTCAGAAAGAGCGTGGCCAGGTAATCCTTGCTGGAGATTCCCATCAATTGCAGGTAGTCGTTATAAACAAATAAGCTCTTGAACGCGGTTTTTCGCTATCATTTCTGGAGAGAATTCTTTCGCGCGCTCCATGCGTACGAAATGTTGATAGTTTTCTGCGTCGATAATGATGCCTACCTCGGTTGTGATTTGCCGACAACATTGTCTGACCCCAACAAAACTGGCTGAGGAGACAGTCA
The DNA here is from genome assembly GCA_000688735.1 of Glossina austeni. Taxonomy (NCBI): domain Eukaryota; kingdom Metazoa; phylum Arthropoda; class Insecta; order Diptera; family Glossinidae; genus Glossina; species Glossina austeni. The sequence goes on from KK502517.1 coordinate 100,107, forward strand.
ACAATCAAGATAATTAAGTTACTTTTGGCCTCAATATTCAGCCTTTAACATTAATAAATAAAAAATATCATTTTATCATTTTCTCATAAAAGTCAATGTATTTTTTTATTTTTTAAAACATAAAATAATAAAATTATTCCAAATTATTTTGTTTAAAATATCCCGCGTGCGACCATATCCTTTAAATCCTTTAAAAATATCCTTTACGCTTTCATGCACAAAAGGGAATCTGGTTGGGTACGTTTAGAGACCGTGTACGATGTGATCTTGAATATATCTCTAGTCATGATGATTGCGGGGATAGTCATATTTGTGATCAGTTTTGCTGGCTGTTTAGAAGTTGGAAGTAAATTTATAGATTTCCATATATCCATATATATAAATTAAAATGGGTAATGGTTGTTCATTTGCTTAATCGTAGTGTATTTTTTACGATCTGTAGCAATATCCATTACTTTTGCTCCCATCATTCATGTTTTAATTATGATTTAGTTCTAAAATATTTTCTATCAGTTGAAAACTTTTTATATGTAGCTGAATAAATAAACAAAATTATCTCGTTCGTAATGAATCTTTGTTGTATAAGATATTGACGGGGAAAGTTTATGGTACCTCGAATGAATATATCTATCCAAGTGAGTTTTGCAACCTATGTGTCATGATTAATAAAACCATAAATTTCATATTGTTTATCTGAAAATTATAATTCGTTTCAAATACTTTGAACTCAGTGCCTCATCGACTTAACTAGAATAAAATTATTCATTTTCATATTCATGTATAGAATTAATAATATAATGTATATATATATATATATATATATATATATAGGGCCATATATATATATATATTAAAAATTATTTGTGGAATTGTAGTCGTTTAAATAGACATCAAATGCAAAAATTGGTTTTAAAAGTAATACACTTTTTGTTGTGGTCGTTTACCCTCTTTCTTCTTTTTTCAAAACCTTCATGCTTCTGCTCACTCGTCAGCATCGGCGAAGCGTTGATCATCATTTAAATTGAGATTCTTGATACCACCTTGCGCTTCGATTGTGTCAGATTCACCAGCAGCACCGATTTCGGGTACTTCGCCGAAAACAAGCTCTTCGGCTTCAACAAGACCTTCATCGTCCATGTAATCGCTTTCTTCAGAAATGCTATCAGCTGAATCTGGATGTAATGCTTGGCATTCAGTCATTGCCTGAAATATGGTATCTACTGTGTTAACGTCCTCCGGTATTAACCAACATTCCGTTATTTGTTCCTCTTCAGCATCTTGAAAAATTTCATCGTCATTTTCTTCTTCATCGGTGGCGTTACCTTCATCTTCGACACCATTTTGTATATTTATATACGGCGAGGCAGCTGCTACTTCATAAATACCACGCCATGTTAATTGATGAACCAACATGAAATAAATGCATTTTGCCGGGGTGGCAGACGAAATGCCATGGACACTGATTTGTTTCCAAAGAAATGATATACCGTCTTCTAAGTGATCTGGCTGCCATCCGAGTGCACTATAAAATCAAAAAATGCTGTTTTAATTTTTTTCTTTTTTATCGTTCTGTATAACTTACCTTTGACTGATACTTAATGTCCCAGTTCCAATAATTTTCTCACCAATCTTTAATTGTACATTCCCGCCTGTATAGGATAAGCCAACTTCAGGCAAATTTACGGGCCCAATTATAACCATATTGTTCTTTATCTTTTCACGTATAGTGTTTACTAAGAAATAGAATATCCTTTATGTGAAAAAATATTCTCAATCGCTGCCGAATACAAAAACTCAGTTTATTTAAAACAGATGTTTCGTACCGGAGTTGCCAAATGCGAGTTTATACAATTTTGTTTATTAACCTGGCATTCATTCTTGCTGTTGTTTTCATGGATTACGAGTAGCTATATATTTTATTTACTAGAATTTTAAGGTTTTTAAAGTTTTATTTATTTCTGTTTTCTCCTTCGGGACTTGTTATTATTGTCAAGAGAATTCCTTAACTTTCGTTTGATTTTTCCATCCTCTTTTTCAAAAGAGATTTATATGTGCATTTGTAAGTTGCAGAGAAGTTTTGTCTGCACAATTTGTTGAATTTAGATGTTTAGATGGCATTTTAAGTTTCCGATGATATATACAATTTCAAGCGTGAGAGGAGATAGCAGTGTTCGCAGAGATTTCCTTTTAGTTTCTTAAGAAAAAATTATTCATTGAATTGAAAGATAATAGTAACCTACCTCTCATAGATATTTACAGAATCTACAGCTAATATATTGCAAATAGGGTAACCAGGTTCCTTCAAAAAAAAAAAAAGAAAAAACAGAACATTTTTTTTGTTACCGAGAAAGCGAACAAAGAAAATATAAAATATAATTCACAATATAGTAGAGCAATACGTTCACAATATTTTATAATATGAAGGCAGCGAGTGAAGTTAACAAATTTTATTTCAATGTAAGTATAATCAATTATTTTTTTTTTTCAAAAGTAGTACCGTGCGTGTTTGTTTTTGGCAAATATAGAACCATATGTATTTGTTGTTGCAAATTCTATTTATTAGGACTACGTTTTTGAAATGTATGGGTCAGAATACTAATTAAAACAGGCTTAATCCATATCCTAACAAACAAAAAATCAGAATACTTTGAAAAATAAACATAAATTAGTTTTTGGTAAAGATATGGAGAAAACGAATTCTCTTTATGATTACCTTTTGAAGGGGTAATACGGTTTTTGGATTTTTTCTTGTAGGTTTTTCTATTGGTGCTCTCCAGGAGGAAAAAATATGCAAAGTCGATCTTCTGAACATGGTGGTAGAGCTATATTGAAAGAATTTTGAATACATAAAAAACTTTAAGCGTAATCTTGCGTAATCGGCACGACCGTGAAAGTGTTCGACGACATTAAAGTAGTCTAACGGTGTAGGACTTGTGGATTAGAGGTAAACTAAGCAACTCTTGAAAATTTGCAATTTACAATCTTAAAAAGGTTTTTCCCGAAAACATGATTTTGAGATTGGAACACTTCCGCTTGGGTCCTTCTGCTTGGCTTCAAGCTATAGCTTCTACATAAACTTTTCTAGTAAAGATTATGTAGAAAACGTAATTAGCGTTATTTTTGTAAATTTTGAGCCATATGTTGAGAGGAATTTGAATTTGTTGTTTTAGATGAAAAGTGCTGACTTGTAGCGTTACGGTAAAAACTGATCTGGAGACTAGCGATTTTCGGAACTTGTCACGGAAAGTGGAATTTTACTTTTAAAAACCTTCTTCAAGTTCGTCAAATAAGTTGAAGCAAATTGCTTATAAATTTTTAATGTTAACTCCTAAAGAAAATTTTAGAAACATCTTCGATATCATAAAAAGTTTATTGCTTTCACTTTACCAGTAATATGTTCTTTTATTTTAAATTATGGGTTGTTTTTAGTAAGTTTAAAATTGTTTTAAACATTGCAGCATTCAATTTCTAAAGTTCAGCATTTCATATGTAAATTAGCAATTATGACAATAGCAGCAGCAGTACTCAAAGTGTGTGTTGAACGAAAATTTTACCAAAAGCTATACACTTAATATTATATTATAGTAATTATATATGCATACGTAAGTATATTCAGGAGCATGCTTGTAACCTGCCTATTATTTTTCAGATGTTCGTGTGAAAGTTTTCTTACCAAACGTAAAATACTATTCGATCGTTGGAGAAAATTTTAAACTTTTTCAAAAATACAGACGTTGTAGGGAGCATTAATAAAAAATTTTACAATAGAATGCACTTCGTTCCTCTTTCAAACTTCTTCAAAGTTCTTCAGGGTTGTTAGTCAAGCAATTGTATCTATATCGTCTGGTATTTGTTCTCCATGCAATCTTTTACGCTTTGTGCCCTTTTCTGAAAGATTACGAATTAAATTTTTATTGTTTTTTTGACGTTAAAATTTGGAAATCCTTGTAGATAAAGCCGGCCCTTACTTTAGACAGTTAAAAATCATTTATTTAGGGTTTGGTATCATAGCAGGAGACGGTCAAAACATGACTCCACGTTGCCTAAACTGATTCTTTTCTCAAACACCTAATTATTTATCGCCAATTTTTGTCGTAAAATGCTGAAAATTGTTGCTTATGTCCATGTAAAGAGTTAGTCCTCACGAGAAATATGAGAACGGGTACGCATAGGTTTAATCCAAACTTGGCATAGTAGGTTTATGTGCTTTGGATTCAGATAGGTTATGAAATAGTATACCGATTGTGTGGAATATGTGGTTTCCTCGAAATTTTCGGGGTTTTCCCAGGGGAATCCTGTTAAAGGAATCTGTGCCGGGAAGTTACAGTCCATTACGTTACCCATTGATTTCTTGACTTTTTTAATGCATTTACGAATGTGTTTATAATATGTTCGCTTGATAGGATCTTCACATTAGAATACCTTAGCTTAGGTTCGTTAAAACGATTGCTGCTTGGATATGAGACGAATTCGACACAACTCAATGCTTCTGCCAAGAAGTTTAAAGCGTTTGAAGAAGATTTTGATGTTAATTTCGGATTCAATTGTATGAATACAAATTTTGTTTTGCGGCGTTCCTCATCACTCTGCAACACTTACAATGTAAGAGTGCGAGAGATATAGCAGAAGCCCTACGTTCTAGTCTAAAATCTTCAAAGAAAGAGAATGAATAGGAATATTTTGAAATGGCAGGGTAGCTTTTAGATTTTGGAGCTGCAGACTAATGGAAAAAAGTAATAAAAAAAAAGTCATATATAGCAAAACTTTAAACGTGAAAAAAAATTTTCAAAAACGCCTCCAATATACCTTCGACAAGTTTCATTCCTTTTTATTCGAGTATTTCAATATTTTTTGTCAATAAGAGATTGACCCCTTTTTTGATCGAAAATTGAAGATCGCACAAAACTCAGTATTTCTCTAACTGTGGATTCGGAAAATTTATATTTTTTAGATTCTTATCTGCGTCGGTGACGTTTTAGCCTGTAGAGCCTCTTAAGATAACCATGTTTCACCAGAATGGTTCCGGTATCGTTATTTTTTACTATATTTCCAAAACTTTGCTGCTGTTTATAATTTAAATAAGCGCTTAACAACCCAATCAAACACTATTACTCCTTGACCTTTTCTATCATCAAAAAAAAGAAAAAAATTGTCAAAACCGACGCTTTCTTTCGGCTCTTAGAGTGCTTTCTCGCTTATATCGATTTAGGGAATGATTGTGAATTGATGGATATAATAAAAGAGATAACTATTTCCAGAGTTAGTTAGCATGATGAGCCGAGAAAGCAAGAATCGCGTCTGTCAAGTCAGCGTTCACGGTCAAAGCATAGCACTTGTCGATGGGGGCACACATCTAACTAGGTTGCGGCCACTACTTGGGCCTACTTCTTTCTTTCTTTCTCCTTGCTTGCTTCTTTCTGACCGTCATCATCATCAAAAAAAGAAAAAAGAAAAGTTCTTCTGGATCTTACATATCCGCATAAGCTTAATACGCTCTTAGTGCAAATGTTCTTGGGTATAAAAGCTAATGAATACGACTCATAGAAATAAGGAGTGCTTTGGACATCGAAATCCAGTATATCTGCATGATCTAGAAAAGTGTCAGGAATTTTTTTCACACCCCAATATAAAAGTAGCATATGACGCTTGGCTTTAATCAACTACAAGCATTCCACTTACTTCTCTGTAGGTTATGCTTAGCAATTCAAGGAATAAAGTAAACCATTATTATTATATTCTTTTGTTTATTATTTAAGAGATTTTCTATGAAATTATTTTATCAAAACAATTATGGATTTTCGAGTAAAAAGTTTGTTAAAATTTATAATTTTTCAACGACCATAGGCAGATTGGGATCACTTAGAAACATGACCAAACACGAATAACACGCATATATGTGTCTAAAGCAATTTATGCAACTCTGCTATATCTAAAAACAGAGGAAAGGATGGGCATGGAAATAGCGAACAGGATTTGGAAGCCCGCACGAGTCAAAGGGTGTCTAAAGTCCGTTCATTTATTTTTAAAAAATTGTTAATCGATTGTTCACACTCTAGGCTGAATGAAGGTCGACCGGTATATCTGTATCTGTGCCTGAGTGTGGGTAACTGAAAGGTGTTGCCAGCCGTTTTTGGAATCCGTTTATTAAGGAGCGCAAGTATCTAACACGAATCATTGTAATTTTCATATATTTTTCATATATAAGGGTCCTCAATATTCTTTATCTATTCGTCAAGTTTTTAATATTTAACACCAAGTGCAAATGTGCGTGTGCGTGTGCGTATCTGCTTGTTTATGCATACGATGTAAATATTTTCTTTTGCACATATTACTGTTGCTGCTTACATGAATTGTATAACATATATGTATACAAATTTGTATGTCTTGCAACTATAATAAGAGTGCATATACATACATATGTATATAAAAATTTAATCCCCAAAAAGCTTTTAGTGTCCATTTACGTTGAATTTTAAATAGAAGGCCAAAACAAACATAGAAATATGTCATGTGTATGCATGCGTACGCATGTTTATGCATGTTCATGTTTTAGGGAGAAAATGCAACCAAGTGGAATTGAATATACAACGTTTCCACTGCATAGTGCACATAATATACTTTACTGGCAATAATTTAACCTCAACAAGAAAGGATTTTACGTTGTTTCAAATTAATATCAAAGGACTTTCCTTCCTATAAGTTTTTAGGCTTAAAAAGAAAAATATATAAAATACTTTTCAATTACTTATGTATGTAAAAGTATCTTTGTTTCTTTTTTTTTCTTTTAAATTTTTAACAACAAGTGTATTACATTATCGCTAGAAGAGGACTTAAACCTATTAAGAAAAGCAGCTTGAAAGTAATTTTTAAGTTAATGGTTTTTAATTTAATGGTAAAGTCTTATTAAATTTGCTTATTTTAGATCAGCCGTGGTCGTGCCTATGGGTCTCTACCATAGTCTTCTGGATGGCCCTACAATGATGGCGAATTTGATGCAAAAATTCGCTACGTTCTCCCATAGAGGAGAAAAGGCCTAATATGTCCCGTTAGACCATTCTGTTAAATGTACAAACATTACATATATACATACATACACATATATTAAAGTATTCGACCACATTCCAAGGAATTCAATGTAATTTACTGCCATCTTTCTTTTTTTATTAATATCATCTAATGCTTCATTTTCGGGTCCCGTATCGAGATCGTATCTACTACAGTCTGATAATATATATCCATTATATTATAGTCAACGACAACGCAAAGTCATCATCTCTCGCTATCTCGTTATATAAGAAGCGAAGTCAGTTAGTTAAACAATAATATTTTCGTAGCGTCTCCTGAGCCGTATTTCTACAGGTTACAAATATTTAAAGTCTAAACCATTTGTGGCACAGCGGTTATTAAGTTTTGCGCAAAAGGATTTGAGATAGATACACTTTCTGAATCAATCCAAGTTTGTCTGCCTGTCTGTCCGTCTGATTTCTGTCTACATATATTTGTGTTCCAACTTACTGGTCGCAATTTTCTAGATATTTTAAGATGATGGTACACTGAGCTCTCTTCTCCGAAGGATGAACGAATCACTTGTTCGATCACTTCCTACATAACGCTTTATCCCGCAAAGTTGTTATATGTAAAACTGCATTAAGCAAAGTGTAAAGAGGAGGATTTGTAATGATGGACCGCGGTTGACTATAACTTTTTTAAGTGCTGTTATCTATCACGTAAAACCAAAATAGTCTTAAAGTCCTTGTTGACAGCAATGGAAGGAAGTAGTATTTTTTAAAAATATATCTTAAAAAATGTCGTCGAACCTCGATTACAAATCTTTCATTCTTTAAAAAAAATTGTCAAAAAAACAGTATTTAAAATCGGTTTAAAAAAAAAAAAAAAAAAAAAAAATTGAAAATAAATCGATTTAGAATTCAAAGCCACTGCCAAGAGACAGGTTCAAGGAAAACAAGCCCTAAATTGTTTAGTTTAAGGAGTTTTAAAAACTGACTTCCACCACAGAAAGTGAGTTCCACCACAAAAAAGATTTCACTTCCAATAAAAAGTAACACTACTGGGTTTTTCCCACGAACTTTTTCCTTGATCTTCGCATCTTCGTCGCTTTTGTTTGCTGCCTGCATGCTTATTAAAAGTCAGAGAATCGTCATAAACCGTCATGACACTAAAATAAGTCATAAAAATGTTTATGAAGTTTTATGTTTCGTAATCTACATTGGAGTCATCCTACACATCAACGAGAGTATATATTCACGTCGGCACATCTATGTAAATTAGTGCTGAATGTTAAGTGAAAGTGAACAGAATAGAACGTGGACCGTCTCAGATAGACTGAATAAATGAATTTTTAATAAGCAATGAGTAGCAAGGTCGCAAGTTCTGTTTGTTTTTAATTTGAAAATGTTGAAATTGTTTATTAAAAATTCAAACAAAAATATATTGTGAAGAACAACTTAATCAATCATCTGAAGAAATATTTGGTAATCTTACCGAGATTTCATATTTTCATAACATCATCTAAGAATGTGTTATATTCAATTCAAAAAATAAAAGAGCACTTAATGCATCACTTAACTTTTGTAAAGTACAAGGATAAATATTTGTTATAGCTACCAAGTGCACACGCTTACACGTACAGAAAGTAAAATTCATACGTAACACGAACGGAGGAAAGCATACATGTGTTGGCTTCAAATAAATTCCTTTCTCTTTTTGTTATAAATATATGTATATATATATATATATACATAGATATGAATATATATTTATTTTAAGAAATAAATTTTCATATCTACTATCAAGCAATGGTGGCATATTCATTTATTTATTGCGTTAGTAACACACATTCATATGGGCCAGAAAGATAGAGTAGCAAAATATTGAGCCTAACCGGCTATCTACTCATTCTTTTATATGCGCCACCATATTAGTGTTTGTCTATTTGCTCGTCTAACCTTCTTTTGGTGTGTTTGGTCGTACAATACATTTCATGTCTGTTCGTAAGTCCTTCTGTGCCGCTCTCTGCCCATTCGCCCTTGTAATTGTGCGATCGTTTTTTTGTTCGTTCATCTACTTACCCATCCGTCCCTATGTCCGTCCATGTATTTAGCTGTCTTTTTGCCTTTCTGCTCCTCTTTCCCATCTCTATCTACTCTTGTGTCAGTCTCGCCGAAGAACCGGTGCTTTCATCCTTTATCGAAATTCCTGCGGACATAAAAATCGATACGTGCGCTTTAAGACCGCAGCAAACGTTGTTAGTTTAAATTCATAAAAAAAAATTGTGGAATATAGCGTGAACCGTCAACAAAGACCGCACGAGAGATAGGAAAAATTTAGAGTAAAAGACAAAATGGATCACTTCTGCGATTCTTATATCACTCTTCTTCTTCTTTCAACAAATCAATTGCAGATGATTTACTTGAAAGGTAGTGTGTGTTAAAGATTCGCCTGAAAGCGAACATATCTCTTTTTCCTTGCTTGCTTGTACATGTTTTTGCAAACATATTCCTAAGCATATAAATTATATTTTAAGGTGTTTATAAATTTCTTAGAATATAAAACAAGAAATCGTTTTAACAGCTTAAATAAGATATTAAATATTAAAGTGTCTTTAAGCAGAACGACAGGACAAATTCATTTATGTTAAAATATTTTAAAAATTTCTTTATAAAAATATAAAGTTTTGACAACAATTTATAGATTTTATATACTCGTCTGTCTGCACGCAATCAATATTTGGATGTATTTCCTCTTCAGAATATTTTATAAATCATTTAAAACTCGAATGTATATCGAATTTATGCAAGAAAAGTTTGAAATTCAAATAAAAGTCAATTTGTATGAAAAATTATTTCAATTTGCAACAATTTCTTGTGTATTTGTTTAAATTAATAAATAAATACTGCGATTAAAAACTAATAGAAATCCATTAACAAAAGTAGAAAGTGTGACAGCATCTACAATGCCACGTATGTATGAAACGCATTTCCAATGCTAATAAGAAATTAGTCTTTAATCTTCTAAAAAGTTTGACGAAAATGTGACACAAACACAATTACACGAACTCTTTTAGTAATCAAAAATGTACTGACAGTTTTCTTTTCCTCTCGCTAAAGAGTGTTGATTAAGTTTTCCGCAAGAAGCTCTAGTGAGGGTTGTAGTGAGAAAACTCAAGCCTATTGAAAGGATAAATAAATAACTTTCACACCATGACAACAGCTACCATCTGGATAAAGGCAATGTTTTTGCCGTCTTCTCCCCCGCCATTTAAATTGTCCTCCAAGGGTAAGCAGTCTTAGAGCCAATAGAAAATTCGGTAAAGACTTTTTGTAGTACGTTCTAAATTTTTGTCATAAGATTGTTCATAAGATTCCAAGAAAGTTTGTCTAATAATTGGTTTTTTTAGTCTTTCAATACTATGCTAAAGAAGGAAATTTAAAGGTGTTTTAAAATTTTCCAATTACTCTGTTTTTCAAATGCCCCGATACTTACGGGTTCCGATAGGTATCGCGTAAGTGTAAAATTAATACAATAAAACCTAGGATCGGAGGTACACGCCTATCTTTGAATCAAAGCAAGCATGGAAAAGTTTGACAAGCCATAGCAGAAGACATTTTAAGTCAGTTTGCTCATCAAGCGGTACTTTAGTGTAGACACTACACCGTGCGGGTGCGGGTAGTTTTGGTGACAGTTAAACAGCGAATCTTAAATTATAGAGATTTTTCAAATTTTTTTTCTTAGCCTTGCGTAAAGGATGCTGATCTGAAACTTGGTTATACCTTGGAAACCTGGCGACAATAAGCTGTCATGATATCAACATATATCGCAACGTAAAAGCTTTTTTCCCCATTAAGGAAATTGACGAGTTTTGTGCTAAATGATTTTCGATTTTTACGCAGTTATGCTCGGACAGACAATAAGTCATCGTCTGAAACTGGTGTTAGTCAGGAGGAGCAGGGCCAGTAAATACAGCGGACACTGTGTCATGCCAGTTCAGTGCTGTCAACGTTAGTCGGCCAAATTTTTGCAATCTGAGACCTACCTTCTCTTGTTCCCTGTTCCCAATTGCACAGCTAACTATAGGTAGCGTTTGCTAGTAATAGTTCCGTTCGGTTGGAGCAACTAATGCATTCCGCTCCATTCTTTAAGCGGAGCACAATACTCGTTCAACTTGATCCTTGATGTTAATGATGCGCCTAGTCAGGCACTTTGGATATCTTAACGCATTAACCTTGATCGTCCGTCACGGTTCAACGGTATTTTCCTTCGAATTAAGCAGAAGTAATGTATCTCACTGCTTAAAGCTCTAGCAACCGGCGTTATTTAAACTCTTTCGCCTGGAAAAATCATTAGTTTCACAGAGAAATTGAATCACTTTTCAGGCAAATCTCTCAGCCTCAATTTCTATACCTGATGCCTCCCATCTTGTGTTTGCTTTTTAATTCTGAAAAATTTCCTGTGGAAAAGGGAGGAAAATATGTCGTCCTGCTTGTATCATGTATTTTAAAGCAATAAAACACACATCACCTTTCTTAAGCAGTAGCAGATGGTGATGCTTTTTTATGTTCCCTAATAAATACTAAGTATTGCTATAATTTCAAGCTAAACATGAGCATTATATAAAAAATTTGTTATTCTACTCAAAGATAGAGAGCATATTCATTTCGTTAAAACGTTTGGAACGGCCAAAAGGAAGCTTTTGGTGTTCCCTAAAAGTATACATACCGTTAACCTATTTGCTATGCTTAAAAGCAAGCTTCGGAGGTTCCGTTAAGTAGATACATTCTTAATTAGTGTCAGCGTTTACGATACTCGATAGCTACTAATTATGGGAATCACTAGTAACGAGTAGAAAGTTTACAGCTGTCGACAGAGTATGTGTTTTGCTTATTATCGAGTGAGAAATTATCTGATCAAAAAGTTGGTGTGGGGTAAGTTATTCCATTTACGATCCACTTAATCCGATATCAGAAACCATAAACCGGTTACTGAATTCCGTTCATAGCATCTGCGCAAATTGGAAAATTAGCTATGACCGTCGAAATTTGTTTTTTTGTTTGTTTAAATTTGTTTAAATAAAGGTGGCGGATATAAAGTACCCGATCACAACCAACTTACTTGTTTTTAAATAAATCTTAAGTAGAGCAACTGATCAAAGTGAAGACGATGTTGACACACAGCTTTTGACTTTTGTATCTTTGCTAAAAAGGACAATATTACGCCCTTGCTAAGATATGATTTACCGCGAAATGAGCAAAAATTGGCAAAATAATTATAGAAAAATTCTGAACCTTACCATAGAGCAGCAATAGGCGCAATTTTGAGTGCACTGAGTAAATTTGCCAAATTTGCCAAATGAATTTTGAACACAATCTTGCGAAAGATATATTCAAAGGGAATAAAGCAATTATAGGGTGCAGGCTGCCATTGGCGGGATATCTCCATGGGGATGCCATCGGTAATATCGGAAGTCTGCTTGAGGACATCTTACTGTGTAGTCAGCTACATCAAAGATCTACACCGGTGTCCTTCATGTTCTCAGGGAACCAGCGAAATAGTTGTGGGACTGAGTGCACATTATTGGTGGATCAATACTTCCCCTTCGACGTTGAAAATTGACTGAGGGAAACTGAAGGACAATTCGGGATGCATGGATAATCCGAATGATGGGGTAACTATGTTATAGGGAGACCATGCTTGTCAGAGTGCCTCATCACAAAGTGACCTTACATGGAATGGTTGCAGGCAGTTTTCACGGTTTGCAGAATGGCTGCATGAAAGCGGATGGGTCTTGATCACTGGGTTTGTCCCAACAGCGAAGTTTTATGATGGCTATGGTTACAGCAAAGTCGCTGTGGGATTAAATATTAAGTTGTTAGTTAGGTTTCGCCTTCTCCAGAGGGTCAAGCACAATTCCTGATTCCATATCTGATACTCCAACTGTGGTAGGATCCTCTAAGTGATGTAGAATTGAGGCGATGTTTGGGTTTCCCGGCTATCACTTTAATATACATAGATAGGTGTACGCGTTAAACAACAAAGACAGTTACATGAACCAAGCATGGGAATAAGAGGCAGAAAATTTCTTCAAAATTGAAATATGGAACTTTAAATCCCCCTTTTTTAAAAGGCTGTTTAGGCTTTAAATTTCAGCTTCAAATTATTATAAAATTATTTAGCAAGAATTGCGATAACGAGGCTTGTATTTATGTAGGGTCTAGATGAGAGAGAGAGACGCGATTGCGCGAGAGGTCAATCACTGGCATACGAGTCGATTTTCAATAAATATTATGCCTGTAAAGCTGCAATCACTTGGTGGACACTTGATCATCCACAGATTTGGACCTCTAAACGGTATTAAATGTAACCACAACGAGCCAAAGTGTTTATTTTTTCTTTAATCATTTTCTTACTTAATTCCCAGTAAAAGTGTTTGCTGTGTAATTTCATCGGACATTTCTTCACCGCCATCACCGAAATGCCTTTTGGCTATGGATTCATCGGCATATTTTTTACGTAAATATTCTTCAATCTCATCCTCTCTCTGGGTGCTCTCTGGGTGAAAATGAAACGCATTGTAATTGGAATCGACATTCAAAGGTGTAAACCGAAGAGGTTACTTATTCCCAAAGATTCGTGCCATGTTGACGTACTTCAATGTCACGTGCTCTTGGGCTTAATTCATCGATTTCGTTGCCCACTATCCCTAATTCGTTAGCTCCTTCTTCTCATTCTGTAGCTGTTTTTCTCTCAATTTCACATACCACCCACTGATTCATTCCCAAATTTTCACATTGCCTTTCATTTATGAGAGATATGGCGATCCATAACATCGTTATAAAGTTAGGTGTTTCTGTCAATTTTCGAGTTCGTTAAAGACATATCAGAAGTATGGAATACACTTATTTCTCTAAAACACCGTATACACCGACTAGATAAATAATGACAATAAATTTCTTTTCTGCATTTTTGCTTGACATCCCCTTCCATGTTTGTATACATGTTCAACATTTCTAACCGGTTTGTTTAGTCTTCCATTCCGTCCAATTATCAAATACATATGAGCGAAGACGTGAACCTATGTGGGGTTAGCCGATGTCTAGCAGATAGGGACGGTGGGTTAAGCTCATGCCAGAAAAAACTTTCGTTTTATGTCATTCACGGCAAACTAAACGTTCGTTTTTATATCATTGAAATAAATTGACTTTTTTTCTTCTCTATGTTTCTCTATTTATTGCATACAAAAGGGGGCAATAAATTTGATTGACGTATTTCTCTAGCTTTTCGAGAAAAGTTATTAAAAGCAAACATACATATGAGTACTAAAAGATGTGAATGGGTTGATGAATAGCATGCGGCATTGAAAAGACGTGTTAAATATAAAACGTAGGATTCGTCTGATATATAAAAGTTGATGATAAGCACGTCGTTTGTGCAACTTTAAATTTTTAAAAGGATTCTCTATTTAAGGATAGTCTTATGACAAAATGTTACGAAACAGATAAAATTTTCTTATTTCTCCAAATAAAAATTAACTGAAATCCTAAATAACTCAACGAATGCAATATTTTTCAACTGTCTATATAGTTTTCCTCTATATGAACACCAAGCTGCATGTAGTTTATCAACAATAAGCTGCTTATAAAACGGCACTTTTGTCTTCCCGCAATATTTCAACACTGTTTTCTTAACTGCTTTTGACGTTTGTTTGGGTTGTATTGCAATGTGCTTACTTCACGCTTACAATATCAATTCGCTTTAAGCCTGTTCTCTACAATAATCTATACAAGTTTTCAAGGGCCATTGTTTAACGTATTCATTAGTGCTTTATATGGGAAGATGTCCATCAAGTGATAAACATGAAGCAATTACCGTTAAGCAATGTTCGTGATTGCGAAGATGAAGAGGGAAAGTAAAAGGCCTCCCCGAAAATGATCGAAATTCAAATCGAACAAATCGAACAAAACTAACAAAAATAATTCGGAATATTTTGTAATTTTTACACGTTGAAGACGAACAGGCCCAGGACACGAATCCAACTGTTCGGTCTTCCTTTCCTACTTTAGACTTAAATATTCTGAAGCCAAAGATAGGCTTTACTTTCGGTGCAGACTGAGATGGACAAAAATGCAAGGTGGGGAGAGAGAGAGAGAGAGAGAGAGAGAGAGAGAGTCAAAACAAAGTTCACGTAAAAACCTTTATAGGAATTATTTCAGTTATTATGTTATTAGCCAGTTAACGAACGTTGCACGAGAACCTGAATGCACCTAAATCCTCTACGAATAATTTCCCATCACAAAACTGATGTATTTGTTGGTCATAATGGTGTGAAAGCAGAATGGTGTGATGCAGAAACCAACGTGAAAAAAAGTTACGAACCAAGCAGATATATCACGAAGGTGCATAATAAGTGATAGCAATAACCAAAATAATAGAAGGCGATCAAATTTCAAGCCAAGTATTTTTTGAATTTCATTGGGGAGAAATCAGGATACTTATCTCTATACTTGTTACGTCTTAAGGACGAAGTTTTGGAAAAATTTTAGGAATCCAAGACCGAAGGTCACATGGGCATAAAATTACCTTAATAAGGTAATGGCAGCGAGCTGATCAATGAAGCTTTCGATGCTTGCTTGAAAAAACATGAAAATAGTACAGCAGCTAAACGTCTTCTTTACACCTCAGCAAAACAGTGCAGGCGAAAGTGTCAATTATATGTTGACTTATATGACGAGATGTGGGACGCTTCGCACGAACGTTGATAAACTGGTATGAGCTGAAGGGGTATGTACAACCACGTGCTTACGCAATACGCAAAACGCTCCCAACGAACGCGCTGAACGTGATATGGCAAGAAAGTGGTGGTACCTCGTTTGAAAAGTTCTTTGGCTTTGAACTTTAAACCCACGGGTGAAGACTACCTAATGGTGTACTCATGTACATCGAAACCTTATGGATTGATAGACAGAGATAGCAAACTTCGCCTTTTATAATAAGTCAAGTGTAAGTCAATCTTTACCGTACTGGAAGTTTCAACAGCAAATAATGGAAGGACCTGCGGATAAGTAAAAGCTTTTTGCGACATTTTTGATTGCTTTCGTGCTTTTGGATGTTTTTAAGGAAACTGTTTTCAAGGAAAGCGAATCGTGTGGGAAAATGTATTCGACGAAACTTTATTTCTTATCAATTTTATTAGAAAATGTTTTACGTATCAATTTTTCAATCCTCTACACATGTTTAGGTAGAAATATTTTGGGAGATTTGTGCAATTTTATCCTTTTAACATAAGACGACCCTTTAAAAAAAGTTAAAAACTAAGAAAAACAATATTTTGATTTGAAGAACAATTAAAAATTTTATTAAAAACTTTTTGAGCAAACAGAAAAAAAGAAACAACACAAAAAGTAAAAGGACAATCCCAATAAAATTCCATTTTCAATTTATTTTACAACAATAAGTTGGTTTTGACCAAATTCTAAAGGTAATCGAATATGCCTGCTCGTATACAATAAATATATTTTTCAATTCTTCTAACAAATACAAGATTTTTTCATTTTCGACAACAACTGAAATTCTTTACAAATTGTGCAGATTGATTAACAGTGATGAGCAAAATTGCTCAACCAGTTAGCTTGAACTTGTATCACTCATACTCCAGAGAAAATTTAAATCAATAGCATACTCTGTTAGGATGCACTAAGTAAATGCTTTACTTTAATTTAAAAAAACATACCCAGAAAAACATGTAGAGAAATTGGGAGTTCTTTCCGTCCTTTTGCGCAAAAGTATCACTTACGGTATGCCATCAGAGTTCATTTAAGCCGTTTTCCGCAATTTCTAAGTCAAAGGGGCACTTGGGAAGGAAATTGGTTTCGAAACGTGTTATATAACGAAAAAGTATGTTTTATAGGAAATAATAGCCCAGATGTGCACACACAATTATGTGAATGCTTCAAGGACTTTGTGCGATCAACTAGAGCAGCTGGTTCATATAGATTAGAACAACTAGTCGAGGTAGATGAATGTAGTTAGTTTAAGCTTGTTAGAGTAGCTAACCGGAGTGGACTTTTCTAGCCTATCTCAAGTTTGCTTAAAATTGATTGAGTGAGAATTAAAAGAAGGAAAAAAGGAGAATTACTGCCATTATTTAAATCCACAATAATTTTGCCAATCACTTTACTAGCATTCGTAGTACACAATACATTCGTGTATGTTACGGAAAAGCTCTGTGGGAACATGTTGCTACTTACACGACTGAATAAAACACATTTTTTTTTAGGTTTTTGATAGCGCAGAAAGCAATTGGCCTAAACGAAGAAGAAGAAGAGCAGGAGTGAATGCACTTTCATAAATGATATATAAATAAATATCTATCTTGACTTAGAGAAGGAGAAGAGAAAGAATGTTGTTTTTATAAATATAATAAAAATCAAGATTGAATGAAGTGAACAAACTTTGTAAGTGTGTGAATTTAGAAATGTAAAGCATTTCAATTTAATCAACATTTTTCTGTGTATCTATTAAATAAATATGTAAGTTATGTACATACATATATGTTACATCTGAAAAGACATATGCAATGTTTAAGTAAAAACATATCTAAGTAAGTGTTAGATGAAGAAATCACTAAGTTTTAAAAAAAAAGCTATTTTCATTTATTCTAAACTCGGCATTGAAGCAATTCGGTGAAGTTTACCAGCAGTTTTTGTTGCTACGGTTTTTCCACAAAATTGTAAATTTTTAATATGTGCATAATTTCGTTGCTTTGACATATGAATTATGGATTTTAATTAAATGTTTGCCGTTCTTTAAAAGTAACTTTTTTTTTATCGCTCAAGTTTGGCTTACCAAACTCGACCAATAACGAAAAAGTTGAAACAATAATTACAATAAGAAGAAAGCATTCTATATATTTGCCACAAGGTAGTATAGTACACTGATTTACTCCATTTGCGAAGCGAAGAAATGTGGCCGTCCATAGCTTTTCAAAGTGTACCCTTCGTTAAGGGAGGTGTTTCAGATAGCGATAATAAGATCCGATTATCTCATCTTTAATCGCCTAATTTGTTAGTGTTTAAATTCCTAGAGACTATCCAATGAAAATTATAGAAATAGCGTAAGCAGTTGTTACTGTAAGTTAACTTCAAATCGGGCACACATACATGGCTATGTAAATTTTAAATAATCTTTGTTCTCATTTTGGATTGATTGGAATAATGAGAAAAAATACACTTTAGTTGTTGGCAAAAAACAAAAAAATAATAAGAAGCAATAAAGGTACAAGTAAAGCGAAAGAGTAGACGATTCACTTGCTTTTCCACTTGAATTTCAACTTTAACATGTAGTACAATAAATATGCGGGCTTATGAATACGCATTAAGTTTACTAAGAACACTTCAAGCAATCGAGGATGAGAGGTTATGAGAGAGTTATGCACAATTTCTCAGTTCTTTCATATATATATATATATATATATATAATGAATTTTCAATAAACTTTAAACTAAACGAAACTAAAGACATTGCTGGTGGTGATAGTTGCCAGTTTGAGGATGTGCGAGATTGCTACTAAGTTCTGTGTACTTGTCACGTTAGTGAGAAGTTTAATCAGAACATTTTCCAATTTTTCCTGTTAGCAACAAAAACATAAAAGAAACTTTTTTCATTTATGTAGTTAGTGAAAGTTCACGCGCCATTTGGTTGAAAGTAAAGTGTTTAAAATATTCCCAACGGCTGAGTAAAAAGGTAGATCATGTTTGTCAAGCATTTGGAACTTAGTTTCAAAATTTCGTCAGTTAAAGTTCGAAATCAGACTCATAGCAAACGTCTGTTAATTAAAAATTGATCTCTTCGCGTTTCTTATTTAATAACGCGTCTATTCTTTGTTCAAAAGTGATAACTTGAGTACACACTCATGCGCTTGCCAAGAATTTACTTCGTTGGGATAACTAAAATAATAATAATAACAATAAGTCATTAGTGTTGAAATTCGAGCAAAGGTTACGCTTTAATTTGCCCATTGAGCTCTCTTCAAGTAAAGCTAGGTCGGTAAAGCTTAAGCTTAAGTGGTCCAAAGAACTTAAACATCCTTACGTTGAAAAAAGACTATAGACGGGCTTAGAGGCATACTTGAGTATGCCTCTGTTGTATGGTCTCCTTCCTGTAGGTGCTATAACTAAATTATAAATTAAAATTTATGTTGGGACCCCTTTGCCTCTCTGCCTCCTTATGAAAACAGATTGCTTCTGTTAGCCTCATCATCACTTGAGAAACGTACATTTATTACTGGTGTTGCCTCCTTAATGAAGTTAATAAATCGTACTATCGAGACAAACTGTAATGATCTTAACAGCTTCTCTAGGAATTTCTCGTTAACCTTAGTCAATGTAAATATAATTACGAGCTCTTCAATCCGTTCAAAATTGTTTGCAAAAACCCAAACGATATCTTTCGCTTAATTTCAATAACGCATTATTTAAAGTCTAGGAGAACAACTATCCTTATCCACGCGGTTTTCCTCTGTCGCATTTAAAGTAACTTGCAATCTTAACATCTGACTATGATTTGAAAATTAACTGCTGTTGTTTACTGTTATCGCTGGCCAAGCTTTTGCAAGGCTTAGAGATTCACTCGCAACTTGGATCCGTACCGGTTATAGGTGTGCCTCTGTGCTCGATATGTACATGCTTTTTTCCTCCTTCTTATTTATTTACACATGAATTACTATTTTTTATTTACTTCTCTTCATGTACTTTGTATTAATTTTTTTTGTATTAGTTTTTAATATAAGATTTACTTTTTAGAGTCCATTGAATTCGGCTGTTAATTTATTTTAGCTGAGTTTCATGTGTAAATAATTAAATAAATAGATTCAAAGAAACGTTGAGTTGGTTTTCCATTTTCTTTTAATCCTCGTAAATAGTTTTAACATCAGCTTAGTCGGAATTGCCAAAAATTGTATAAAAAATTCGATTCAAACCCTACATAAGCTTTTTCTTCTCTTCACAGTTTAGACACCTGCCATAGACAGCTGACATAGACAGTTGTTATAGTTGTTTAGGCACTAATATTGTTTCTGTAAACTTTTGTGACTTGGCATGGTTTTGCGCGTTTTAAACGGAGAAAACTAACTATGAGCAGTAAGAACTAATTAACGAAGACTTCAAAAGGTTTTGCTATCAACTTTCTTTAGTATTTTGCAAAGTTTCTTATATTAAATCTATAAAATCAAAGAAAATACAATATGCACTTGCTTGTTATGCCGAAAAAGATTAAAGCTTACAAAATAATAACTTTTTTATAAGAACTTAAGAATATATTAGGGGGACCCATAAGTAATCGAATTATTTTGCATAGTCATAATCACTTGCAGCAAATCTTCTGAACGAACGTTAACACTTGTTGACCTTCAACACATCTCCATATATGTCGCAAATTTTGCTTGTTGTTTCCGTGGCACTTAGATCGGCGTTAAAATGGAAAAGTACACAAATGGCTCTCAGAAGGTACAAAGTCCGCCATTTTATTACAGGGCTACAAAATAAATTTATATTGTTGGGAATAAATTGCTAACAAACTGGTTGAACAATAACACCAAAAAAAAGTATGCTTACACTTGTCTGGTTCCCGCAGGACTAATGAGAAATGATATCTTGCTATATATCTCTAAAAACGAATTCGTTTCCATTATCTGGAAAATTTTTGTTGAACATACTATCGCCTGTTGTAGAAACTTGGAGTGTGATAAAATGTTTTTTATTGACGCTTATTGAGCTAATTTTCGATTTCGATAATAGACGGGACTGGTCACCCACCATTTAAATATATTGACGTGTGTGTGCAAAGGTTGTTATTGTTATTTTACAGTAAGGGTCGTTTACCCATTTACTAACTTAACCATCTTCGAATATTCTAGGTAATGAAAATCTCAAGCAAAAACAAATCCAAATTCATAAAGTGATGTCGCCTTATGTGGCTGCCGGTTGACGAAAAGTTTAACGACAATTCTAAGAAAAAGGGATTAACACATTGTGATGACGACATTTTGTCGACTTTGGCAGCTTGTTTGTGAAAGACTATGGAAGCAGAGTACTTGCGGAAGGCAAAGTTAAGGCAATAAAGTTGAATCGTAATATTCGAACCTAAACGTTGCACATATAAGTTCCTGTAAATAATCCATTTGTAAATGGATCTAAGGATTGTAAATAAAATCTTTGCTATCCTAAAAATCATCATTGAATGATGCAAATTTAATCCCAGAAAGATTCGGATAAAAGATGTAAAATAGCAAAGAGACATTCTACGCTTCACAACGCTATTTTTAAATTCTGAACGATAAAATTTATATGCTCGGAGAGCAAAGTGTTTGTTATATAAAGTGTTTTCTACCTTTCAACGTTTAAAAATAACAGAATCACTGCGTCACTGGTACTTGCTGAGCGTTTCTAGGTAGACAGTTGGTTACCGAAAATAATATAGTTTTTTGCGTTACACATCTTCATGAACATTCCCAGAGGCATAAAGAAAGAACAGTTATAGCATGTCCAGCCTGATAAAGAACGACAACTCCTGAGAATTTATGGAAAGTTGAAAAGAAGAAAATAAGAATTAAAAGGAATTGTGAAAAAACTTTAAAGAAGAAGAGTAAGCAGCGACATGCAGGAAAAATCTGCAGCTGGCATCGGAAGCGAATTATTTAAACATTCGCATACAAGTTTGGTGACATTTTCTGTTTTTTGTGGCAGTCGTTTGTTGCCTGCCTGTTTACAGCCTGTCTCTGTGACGTGTCTGGTAAATATTCTCTCGGCCGCATAAACGAAATTTGGCAAGACCTTTGGAAGTTTTTACATATAGATCGACATTAAACGTGGGCCAAATCGGTCAAGCGACACACCCACAGTATAACATAAACCAAGAACACCTATGTTTTCAAGAACAAAAATATGGGTAAATAAACTGTACAAGAAAACCCTTCCTGGTAAACGGCTTTCTTATAGAGAACCGAGTTCTTTTCATAATTTTCGTTTGTTAAGCTTCTCCTCAGTTCAATATGATTTAATAAACGCCTTTTAACAATAGTGTTGACATCTTGTTTTTTTTTAGTGGTAATACCATCAGACAAATTGCTTTGGTTGGCTTTGTAATATTCTTTCATTCACTTATTATGCTCTCTCTCTCTTGCCCTTTTTATCAGATGTGGTTGGCATGCATTGTATACAACACATTCTAGGATATCGTTACGAGCGCTTAGGCATTATCTGAAAGAAAGAGATTTGAATTATCTTTGCATTTTAATTGATTCGTATATCATTACTAGCGATGGCTGTTTGGTGATTATATTCAGCTTATTATCAAAATCTCTTCTAAAATGAATAAAGCAAATTATATACGAGTAAGTACTACATAGAATGCTGAAAAGTTATATATACAAAAAGCAGAGTTCTTCTTAATTGCTATCAAGATTTTTGTAAATATGAATTTTGCTAAGATTTTATTACAAGTTGTTGAACGGACGTTATTATGGAACATTTATATATTGACACAAGAAATTGAGAAGAAAGCAATTTATGAAGGAAGAATTTTTATTTTTTTTAAATTTTCAGTATACTTTACGTGATTGCTTCCGCGTACGCACACATACGTATCGCGGATTCTAGTGTACGCTGTGTTATGTATGCTGATGAGAAACTTGCATTTACCAACGTTAACGATGGAGTCGCTTGACTTCATTCTAAAGTTCCTTGTTTTCTCTTTCAATTAGCGTCTAGGTAAGTTCTTATTCCAACATTCTTACGTAAATAATGAGCGTAAACTTTTTGCAGTGAAACGAATCTTGGATACTAATTGCTACAATAAACATCATTTTTCCACAATTGGTGGCTTGTCAATTGAGTGAACAACAACAACTTCCTCCATCAAAAGTTTAAACGGATAGTTGATTGCCAGTTACCCAGTTTTTTTAGTTTTTCTTTTTCATTTGCACATCCTTCGAAGAGTTTATAATTTCATAAAAATCACACTTAAAGATACGAGAGCACTCGCATGCACTCTTAACTCGGAAAAAGTGTTCAGTATATTAAATTTAATTTATTATTATAAACACGTTTCGCTTTTTCGCAACATTTTCTAATTAAAAACAAAGTAATTCTCTTCAAGTTTAACTAAGCTGTTTAAAACTAATCAAAAGCGAAGGGAAAAACTGTCCATTACAAGCTTGTAAGCTGGCAAGTATCGATCACTATGCTATGCATCCAAAATGATGAAAAAATAATTTCATAGCGTATAGGAAGATTATAAGGTTATAAGGTAACGTATCATTTTTGCCTTATCTTGGAATATTAGATAAAAGCAAAGAAATAGATTGGCACTAGTAATGATATCAAGCCTGGTGAAAGATGACAGTTCATAAATAATAAAAAAAGAGAAGATTGTCACCCCTGTTAAATTTCATCATTTTAAAAGTGAGGCAAAATTCTGGGAAAATTCGCTATATGTTCAAGGAGACATCTTGTCAGGTTGTGTTTCCCAATCGCTAATGAATTCGATGAGGTGCTTCAAAAAATTGACGAAGACCAGAAATTTTCATTTTATAACATCACAGCGGCACTAAATTGGAGGATAGATAAACTTAGTGAAAGAATAGTTTTGAACCATTCGCATAAGTCAAACAAAACAAACAAAATTGGATACTCGGGTACCGAACGGTTAACACTTCAATGGAAGGAATTTGCTTTTTTTGAATCTTGGCTTAAGCGCATGAAATCAAACCATTTTTAAAGAGAGCAATCACATGCGTCGTGGGCCATAATGGATGATGCTGCACAAACGATGGCAAACTCCGGACTTATACCACGCATGATAATACTCTATGCTTGGCGCATAATAAGTTGTTCTAAAATGGCCGGAGGATTGAATCCACTCTTTCGAGTTCGCAACTATTCCGATTTAGACGCGCAATTAAAGTCAGTCATCTAGAATTAATTAAATGGAAAGGGATCGTATTCTCTCAACATTTCGCAAATTTTGAAAAGAGCTTCAGTGAGAAATTTTGATACATTGATCGCTTATTTCGCTCTCTGCTCAGCTCCGTTCATGAAATAAAACTCAGATCAGGAGGAGGTTGATAAATCTCAATAGCTCTACAGCGATGTCAAAATAATTTTGCTAGCGCAATGATATATATATTAGGTCAAGAAACCCATTTCTCTCTTTGTTAAAATAAATATGCGCCGTTTTGTTTGATAAACTCATGTCAAATTCTGACTTTATTATTATTATTATTATTATTATATAAATTTATCCAGAGAATAAATTCTAAGAGTAAAGTCTTAAAGCATTAGCATCTAAGGCTTTCGGCTTTATCTTTAGTACCAGAAAAAAAATGTAATAAGCGCTACGACGAAAATCTATAGTCAAGTGGAAACTGATTTAACTTGTCTTTGCTGGTGTCAACAAAACACTCATATATTCTTATATATCGATTTACCAATTTAAGCTTAAATGAGCAGAAAATTACGAAATAACGGAATATTTGCTTTTAAAATTTAAATAAAACGGTTTTCTTGTTTAAAAGCCAATTACGTTTAAATTTAAAAAATTTCAATCATTTTTTGATGTGCTAAATATTATATATATTAAAAATATGAAATTCTTTTTTGTTATGCCTACCATTAGCTGTGGTAAGAATATGTTAAGTTTGTGGGGATGTACGCCTCAACACCAAGGACTTAGATACAACCACGTGCTCAATTTAGATCATGTTCTGAATCGATTTGTGTTTGTTTGTCCATCTGTCCGCCTGATATTTTTATAACAATAACTCGCTGTATTCTGACTACAGTTGCGAGACTGACACCCTTTGGAAGGAAAAATCCCCTTGAAAATGATTTGGATCATTTCGTTCGTTTCATTTGGGAACATTTCGTACATTATTGGGAAAATATTGATATATGAAATTGAAACGTCCAAGACCATTTATTAAATATCCTACTATCCTACTTGGTCCAACAAATTTCTTTAACTACCTCTGTTATAAGATATTGCATTTTTTTTTGCAGTATTTTTGCCTATTTTTCATGAGAGCCCTTTTATAACTAAAAATTACACTTCGGGGCTTAGTCCTTTAAAGCACTCTCTCATCACATCGAATTTTCATGCAGTTAGCATACCAACATGAACGAAGGAACTAAGTTCGCATGACACATATGTAGAGCTACATATATTTTTCATACATAGAAGTCTTCTTAGTAATCAGGCCTTTATACGACAATTGACGAAAAGTACTTCTTAGAGTTTTTAAGTTTGCATCAAGTGGATCCGTTCTTTTCATTACTTTTATTAAATTCTTAAGCAAACGCCGTGGTATTGAGTATTTAATTGCTGGCTTTGTCCGTTCGTTGCAATGTTTTCTTTAGCTTCCCCTTCGTTCTCATGTCTTTTAGATATCAATTTACGCAAGCAAGAGAGCAATTTACGCTGCATTTCAATATGAGAACTTCTCTCAAATCATTCGATGAAATCAAAATGAATGGAAAATTTGAAATGCGAGTAATGAAGTGCTTGAAACGCTATGCAAATGCTAAACCTAATTGTTATGAAGCTCGATATGTCAAAAACAAACGCCGCCATTGGTAGACACATTATTTTTGAAATTCATGAACCAGCCGTCACCTTCTAACCATATTGCGAAACACGATAAACCTTCTCATCATCTTCGGACATATAATTTTGTTATGTATTTCTGTATAAGCAAACCAAGCATTTTAACGTCACCATGACTACAGACGGGTGTAAGGTAAACATTTCAAAGTAATTAATGTGATAGTTGGCAAAAGAGTGTGCTGCGAGTAACTTACAAACTCGGCATTAGTCAAGGAGTAAAATGGAACAGATGAAGAATTCAAAGAAAAGCAGGAAGAAAGTCAAAGTCTCCAAAACAAGAAGTGCACGCAGTAAAACCAAGGGACAATTGCAAGAAAAGAGACAAAGAATACAATTATCGCGCGAATATAAAGAAACTGAAAGAGAAGTAAGTCTGCTGTTGCAGCAAAGCAGTCTAATCAGTGAATCAAGTGACGGTACAAGCAGATATAATGACGATGATCAGACACCAAGTGAAAAATTCTTTTGTGGTACAAGCAGTGAACAAGCTGAAAGTAGGGAAAATGGCGAAGAAAGCAGTCAAGGTCTAAAAAGCGATGTAAATGAATCGACGGACAAAGATCTTAATATAGAATGGTCCAGCTCTGATAAAAATAGTCAGCCTACTTTAGCTTCTAGCTTCATACAAATTGATGAAGGCGAATGGAGGGAAGTAATTAAAGTGGAATGTTCCAAATTTGCTATAACAACGGAACAGTTTATTTATAAACCTGGACTGGATTTTAGTTTATTTGCGATATGTTCGAAGAAACTTAGTGTAAAGAGAAATAATCAACTTATGCTGCAACGTTATAAGGAAGAAGCTAAGTCACGAAACATCCGATTGCCAGCCGAAATAAAGAGTGCCTTAGAGAATCCTTGGGATTTTGAGAAATTTTTTCTTTCCAAAACTTTGCACCGCACTCTATGCGACTTTCAATTCAATC
The DNA here is from genome assembly GCA_000688735.1 of Glossina austeni. Taxonomy (NCBI): domain Eukaryota; kingdom Metazoa; phylum Arthropoda; class Insecta; order Diptera; family Glossinidae; genus Glossina; species Glossina austeni. The sequence goes on from KK502517.1 coordinate 126,703, forward strand.
CGGTATTCATAGAACCTACTCGGGATCCCATAGAAATACCTACTAGAAAATTCTTTACTTTATTCATTCGAAGCTTAAAGTTTACCGAACATCCCGACTTGAAAGAGGAGCATCGCGTGGCTAACGATTTGGAAATCTTATACGAACATTGGCGTCAACGTTTAGCGGAGAAAATCTGCGAACGCTTATATGCTGATTTACAAATAGAAAGAAATATTTTGCAGGAGTTGTTACGCTCAACTGCTGATAGTGCGCTAGATGACAAGGACCATAAGAAAGCGCAACGCATTGAACATCATATGCTTAAGGTTCGCGATTTGCGTGAAAAATATTACAATGAAGAGGCTATCAATAAACAATTGTTAAGGAATATATTGGACGATTGGCTTAAGCTAAAGAATATGCGCCAAGAGCACGGCCAGCAATTCACCCGTTTGAAATTGCGTATAAAAATGGAAGAACTAACCAGCTCAGAGGTTAGAAGACGTCAAGATTTATGGCTAGAAAGATTTGAAATCGATTTAAATGAAATTTATCGTGAAGAGTTGGAAGAATACTATCAGAGTAAACGTTTGTGGCAAGAAAAGGGTAGTCAGAGAGATTACTTGAAGAAACCTAAAAAACCGAATGTCGATCAAATCTCTGATAGACTTAAAGAAATCTATATGAAAAGTTTCTCCGATCCTCAAGAACCTCGTTTAGAGATAATACGTACCTCAACGAGTGAAGCGAAATTTTCCGACTTACCTGGCCCTAGAAATTTACAGAGCTATTTTTTGTGCTTGTTTTTCGATAAACAAGTCGTTGGCGAAACACTTACTTATCGCCTGGAAAGGGACCTGGGTATATACATGAATGAGAAGATACGTGTTGTGCTTGACCGACGCTTGCCTAGAGATATAAAAATTAAGGTATCTGCCTTTAGTTTAACAATCATTTAATATTTTAAATGTTCTATTCAACTTTCTCAAGCTTATTGAAAAATCAAAGATGAACATCACTAAGAGCTTAGCAAATATTATCGTTCCCTTGCCTTTACCCTCCGCAATGGATACAGAAAATCAATCCATGAATATAAGCTTCTCTTCACACAAATTGCCCCTTTCCGGATATTTGCGTTTGGATCTACAATGTGATGAGCAGATATACACTGAAGATGTTGTTGATATCTTGTTCCCAAAACCTCAAGAACATATACAGATTCCTAAGCATATTTTGAAAGAGTGGTATGATAAGAAGTTTTTAACGAAAGACTATGAAGTTGAAAAAGAAGCTAGTGGCAACCGTTACGATGAAGAGTACGATGAGTACGATAGTGGTAGTGATTCCGCCTTACCGCCAAATACTTGCATTTTCCAAGAAACCTTATTGCAATTCTGTGATACGGCAGACTTGTACAATAATAAACGCTGGCAAATTCTGCATTCACGTTACCTGAAAGATGATCCTCGGACTAGAGATTTAACATGTGTACCCATGTTGGAGCACGAATTGTCTTTTGAATGGGAAGACAGCGAAGAAGTTATAGATCAAGGGGACTGGATGGATCCGGTGGATTTGCATAAGCATGAAGCCAAAAAGTATTTATATCAACTTTATACGGCTTTGCATAGTCATTGTAAAAGCCTTACCCAAGTAGTAGAGAGTAGCGAGAATTTGCTATTGAATGACGAGCCCATGAGTTGGGGGTATGGGAATGACAAAATTTGAAAGTGTAGCTTATTAACGATGTTATATAAATTTTTAGGGCTTTATTCCAAGCCATCAAGTCAATATTCCAGCCAAGAATGTGCGTTAACGTCAATCAGAACATTTCGAGCACATTAAGTACACAAACGTTAAGCATGGATTCACCTCAAAATTTTAAGATAATCTTTAACATTACTCGAGCCACCGGCATACCAGTAAGGGTAACTAATAGTGACGAAGAAAATTATCGTAAAGTCAAGGATAGAAATGGAGGCGCGAATGAGTTCTTCAGGCAACGTATGGAATTATTTCGGTTGCTTTAAATCTTAGGATAATTTATCCAATAATTTTTTTTACAATTACAGATCTAAAGTATTCGAATGTACGGCCATTCATAACGGTTGCTTACAAAGACAAGTTGTGTCGCACCTTAGCTGCGGAGGGTTCAAATCCCACCTGGAATGAACAGTTAACATTATCCATAGAGTATGAATTTAGTTGACTGCTTGCAAAATTATTTAAAGATTTTACTACCCTCCAATCTCTCCTTTAGTGGCAGTTTATCAGAACTGAAAGATGATATAAAGATTTCCTTATTTGATGAAGTTATAGAAAGCCATTATAATGACGACAATTCTGTGAAAAGTGTAGATATTTATCAAAGAATTCAGAACAATTGGTTGGGAGAATATCGAGTACCAATACGCTGCTTATTAAAACAACAAAAGGTATTTAAAGGATAGTGAAATACATTTAATAAATAATAAATCTTTTATCTCTCGAGAGACCACGTCCGTATATCCAATACCAGCTGACACAGGTCTAGCCAAAGCTTAATTGATAACAGGCCTTTAGGCGAATGAATAAGATTCAGAAAAGACTTTTGTTCTTAATTACGAACAAAATAGACCAACAGCAACAGGAAAAACATAACTTTTTATTCGTTTCGGGGATTCTAATGTTCCGTGGTGTTGACAGAGTCAGCAAATGATTTTCTTTGTAAAACCGGGCAAGACAAAGATGGTGGCAAAAAAATTCTGGTCATTGCTATGACGCTTGCTTAGACTGAAAAACATTTGCATTCGAGAGCTTGTATCTCTACAAACTTCTGCTAAAAAAAAAACAATAACTCGAGGGTGGTTAACGAAGAGGGCGTAATGTGCGGCAGAAACAAGCGGCCGCTTCCGTTTTCTGGTATTTTTAGTGAAGCTAGCATCGAGCAAAGTTGTGCATGCCTTTTAATGTACTATTTTCAATATTCGGCTGCCACATTATTTCACTAGAAGCGAATGGAGTGGGTTAGCAAAGATCCATCTTGTCCCTTGCGGCTTTGCCAATGACTTAAAAGTTGAGAGATTTGCATTTGAACGTTCGAATGTAGCTCGTGTGCACTATACAACTCGCTGCTATTTCAGATAAATTATTATTATCGTTGAAAGCGCTTATGAAACCTTTTTGATCAGGAAACAAAAACAAAAATTTTTGTTTTGGATAAGATGGCAAAAAAAAAAAATCGTTTTTGGAACTATTGATGACGCTATTTTCAGAACGTAAATATGAAAATGTGCTCTGGGTTTTGACTTTCAGTGGCTTAATACTTTTTAGAAAATCAACTATTCAGTTTCGTTGAATTATTTTTATATATGTACAGTTTACTTATATATAATTTCATATTATTTAGCTTGACGGTATATTCGAGCTGACTATACCTCAAGTTATCGTAGGATATAAACGTCCTTCGTTAGGAAATTCGAATTCAGAGGCCAATATTACGATTGAGCAATTTCCTGAAATTAAAGATGCGGTATATCTTTGGTGCTATTTGCGTGTGGAACCCTGCTATGAATTGCCGGATATTAATACAAAATGTTTAGAATGTTCAGAGCTAACGGAAGTGGAGCAATATCTTCGCAATTGGGGTATCGAGGCTAAACGGCTACATCCTTCTAGTTACCTAGATCCAATAATAGGTACAGCAGATGGTAAAGGTGTTTGCATGACAAGACTTCTACAGCCTTTGCCTCCTCCAAGGTGGCAAAGTAACAATCATTCTATTGAAATTACTGCCCGGTTTGTTTCTTTGCTATCATTGTTGAAATTATATGATCCCTGTTTGAATTTGAATGGTATATGGCTTAATAATGAGGTATGTATGTATTTAAAAAAATTTTTTTTTTTTTTTCAATCTATTTCAATATTTATTTAGGTACTTTTGGATACCACTTGGGGTTCTATTAAAGACCTGGGTGTGTTACTCTGTAATTATTTGCTCCATATGGGATTACGCTGTTGGTTGATTTTGGGTTCAACTAACACTCAAGGAGAGTCAGCTTTCGTTTTATATGAAACTGAAGAGACGGCTGAATTAGTTTTACTGGATCCTTATAGTGCGAAATCTTATGCAATTAAAGAAATATTTTGTCCTCTGCAGACGATTAAAATTGTTGTCTCCACTAATAATGTTAGTGGGCTTCTTAGCTGATTGTTATATAACATAAATTATTTGTTTTATCATAACTTTCGTTTTCGAACAGATTTACTTAAATTTACAAACGCATGCACGAGTATCGTTAATGAATTTTAACTTTAATGATAACTCCTGTTGGTTGCCCATCTTTAATAAGAAGAATCCCGCTCCTTTAGGCGGCTTTCAAAATGGCAATTACACCTATCGTCCTTCATATAACACACGCGACTTGCGTTTAAATATTGAACATAAAATTATGAAGAAATTCCGCAGTTGGAGAGCGATGCGTAAAACAATTTGGAATCGGTCAGTAACATATCGACATGTTTATTAATAAAAATTGCTGATAATATTCAAATCGGTTTAGAGCTTTCCAACCATATCTCTTGGATATTCTACGTAATTTGGAACATAGTGTTTGCGCTGGCGATAGCGCTTATGATGAACTAAAATATAATAATAGTCTGGCTGCTGAGTTTCCCAACTATAAGGTATTATTCTATATATAAATATATCAAAAGCACATTTCTTTTTATATGAGTTCGATGGAAGAAGAACATTTACATTGATTGAACTTTAGTGCAGTCTCGTTTATATGCGTTATCCATTCGACCTTGTAAACTCTGCGGCATTCGTACAAGACAGTTCATAGATATTTGTTACTCAGTTAAGTGTTAAACGAAACGTGTAAATTATTCTTTATCCAACCTGGTACATGCAAGTACCATAAAAGAATGGAGTGCTCTGATAAAGTCATTTTATCGATTTTATTATTTCTCTCTTTTCCTTTCGCCACACATGAAGAGTTCACTGGCTACCATTATATTATGTTAAAATATACAAAATTGTACAGCATAACCTATGGGTGTAAACAGAAGAGTATATCAATTCTACCATGCGGTAGGTGCGTATATACACACCCACATCTTAAAAGCACTACAAGTGACATATATAGATATTGATTAATAAAATTTGAAAGGGGAATAGCTAAGCAAGCTTCGCCAGTGATAATTTTAAAAGAAGAAACAATTTTCTCGCAGAATTTTATGTGAGAGCATTAAGGATAGAAGAATACTGAAGTGCGTAAGCAATGATGGAATTTTGCCAAACGCTTAGTTCTGCTTCTCTTATCAATTCGATTTTAGTGCCCACTAGGCTACAAAACAATTTTCCTGCACTTTTACTCCCGCTTCTCTTTCCAATTCGACTTCCTTTTATATCCCCAGCTGTAAAATTTCTAATTCTGTAGTTTGTTCAAGAGTTTTGAATGTAGTTACTTTAAGATTCGATTAAACTCAAATTAAAATTTTTAGTTTGGAATTTTAATAATACACAATAACATATATTGTTTGTTTTTACCATTGTCTTCTTTATTTCTGTTTTCCAGTTATTTGGCCTCACATTGAATTTCTCATATACGAGCTTAAATCAAATTTCAGAGCGCATCAAAACAACAGGATTCCATTTGAATACAAGCCCTTCTGTTGAATTCTCTGTCGCCGTGCACATACATGCCTACATGAATAATATTCTTTCAGTGTGGATATTTCTTTTGTCCATTGTGCCGGTTCAGTAAATAGAAGTCCATGTGAACAACTATTGATGTTGGTTATGTTGGTTATGTAGTCACATGTGGAAATAAAATTACAATATGAGAGAATAAAATATATTTTTCTTTATTTATTGAAGCGCCATAACGGTGCGATATACGCTTGTGACGATAGACGTCTTGTTTATTCAGAATAATTTTATGCTTCCGCCTGATGGTAAGTTGATATACACATCGTTTAATCAAAGCGTAGGTCTCCACTTTTAAAATACATTACATCTATGCATTGTAAGCGCTAATGATTTTCATGGCTTTATTCTCACTTTTTTAAGGGAATAAAAACATATAAATATAACGCTCAGTCGAACTTAAGCAATTTCAATCGTAACATTGCCCTTTAGATGGATGAAAGTGTACAAAGGGTATGCCGCTTTCGTCATCGCGAACAATTTCAAGGTCCGAGTTTTGCTGAGTTAAAATCAAAGCTATTAAAATTCAAGAAAAAGCTGAAACTTACACAAGTATTTTGATTTATATTTTACACGCGGGAAGGGGTTTAAATAAGCGCGTTCCACCACCGAAAAAGCAGAGCTTATTTAAAGCACTTACGGCATATAGCATGAAACGTTCAAACTATTGTCTGTAGCCGAGTTGAAATGTTTCCTTTTTGACGTCGATTTCTATAATTACTATTACTATATATATATATACATGAAAAGTCAACTAGAATTTCAAAAACTACATAATATAATAAAAAATAGTACATAAAACAACAACAAGCTGCAGTATATAAAACAAATACTAATAATCTATACACATATTTGAGACGCAATCCGGTGCTTAATTCAATATCCATTTCATGATTCAACTCAATACTCACTTGCTTATTCATATCAACATTTCATTTAATAATCAATTCCACATTTAGTTCAATATTTAATTACACTCTCTTTATACTCTCTAAATTAAATTCGTGCAAATGTATGCAACTTGCACGATAGATTCATCATTTTCTGTATCAAATGCGTTCTCATTTTCTGAACCGATTTAAGTCTGTCTGTCCGCCAGTCCGTGTATTCTGTAGGTTCTATAGGCAGTTATGTTTGAGATATTTCGTTTAACGTCAATGCAATGTCACGTTCTAATCTAAGGAAGAACGGCTTTATTTAGAAGTTTGGTCCGTCCTTCCAACAATGCTACTTTTGGAGAAGTCCTTGAAGAAGTCCCAAAAATCGGCTACAAATAATGGTTATCATACTTTATAAATGTGAAAGATTTATATGGGATGAACCATTCGATGCCATCATATTGATAAAATGTCAGTCTTTATATGGCAATATCCAATTTTAACAATTTCATGTTGACGATGTTAGTAAAGCGTTTATTTGACATATACACTTGTGGGTTATGGGGTAAGGTATTTAAGGTATAATTTTCGTTCGTACGCTATAGCGCTTTAATTTATTGTAATAATCAATTCACTATCCAAATCATCATTCAATTCCGTACTCAATTTATTATGCAGTTCGGTATTTCATTCAATATTCAATTCTATGCTTAGCCTAATGATCATTTGAATATTTCATTGAATATCTTCCCCCAATACTTGGTTTCAAATTTAGCTTAATATAGTGTTTAATATTTGATTCAATATTATGGTTTAATATTTAGTTCGATATTCATTATACTCTAGATTTATTTTCTTGCGGGATATGCTAAGTTTGTGCAGATGTAAGTAACTTGACATAAATCTATCTTTTATTACACAGAATTCGTTTCATTTTTCCGACTGCTATAAGTCTTTCTGCACAGGTATCTGTCTAAGGCCGACATATTTCAACCAACTTTGTTATATGGCCGCGCTTTCTGTATCATTCTGAAGTTCTCGTATAACGTCGTATATTGAAAAAGTCGCAGACAAAAATCAATCAAAAGCGACATTCAGCATACATTCCATTTTATATCAACGTACTTCCAAAACAAGTAAAAACATTTCAGTTGGCCCCGACTCAGGAGTAAATATCGTACACCGCTTTACAATTGTTCATATAACGACCTTTCAAAATAAGCCTTTATAAGAGAAAGGGACGAAGAAGTGAGCCGATCCGAGCCATTTTCAATAGCATTCGTCTATGGACCAAAACACGATAGTGTACCAAATTTCATCAAATATCTTAAAAATCATGATCTGTTATTACGCCGTTGAGATCTTAAGTCCTCCCAGATGTCGCATACATCCACACAAACTCAATAAATTGTTGTACCACAAGTGGTTTATGGTATACAAATATTCATATGATGAGATAGAATTTTCAGTATTTTACGACGAAAATGTATCGAATATTATTATTTGTTTAAACCAAAGAGTAAATTGTAGGACTAAAGTCGTAAAGCACTAGCATCTAAGGCTGTCGGCTTTTCTGCGAACTCTACCACACTTGAGATTTGGAAATGCGTCTAAAGTAGTGGTTTAGTCTATAAATTTACTGTACTTGACTTCTATTGCGTTTTACTTCGGTATCGAATTCAACCTTCAATTTAATACCCAATTTGCTATTCAATTCAATATCCCATTCAATATTTGATTCAGTAATGAATTCAATTAAAAGTATGTGCTGCTGTGTACCAGTTGCCTTTGCAATTGAAGTAAATATTTGCTATCGCTCTGCATTGAAAACTTACTTTTGTTACGCAGTCAGTACATCTTGTTGTTCAACAGCAATTACTTCCTGTTCAGTCAATCCTGGGATGGATGTTATCGATCTCATTAGAATTGAAATTCTGATTAGAATTTCTGCTATACATTCCATTATTAATAAATACGAAAAATAGCACTTGCACGTGACCTGAGCATAGAAAAAAAAAAACTATTTTTAAATTGTTTGCATATTGCATTTGCGGCCTGGAGAAATCCGCTTCACTACCTAAAGCTAAATTTGTGATTATCTCTCCAAGATTATGAGGTATTATGATGTATCATCTCCAATGAGGGGTACGAAAGTGTGCGTAGTAAATGAGATGAACGACGATGGTATGGACTTAAGCCGCCTTAATTAGATTGCATATAATAAACTTAATTCTTTCCCCACTCTCTTTCTCTCTGCCTCACTCGCCTTGTTCTCTCATTTATTCACAGATTCATGTATGTATTCTTTTTTGTCGTGTTTAGATTAAATTACAATTTTCGAGTTGACACTGTGGAAGAGTTAGAGAACACTTCAAAGAATTATATGAAATATGTTTTTTTTTAAAATCAAAATCGCTATACAGTGCGTTATTATGCTTGTAGCACAATCTTTAAAGAAAACTGGCATATTTTGAATTGTTCATTTATGCCTTTTAGGTTCACATAAACAGATTTTATGAAAATATTCAAGTGCAAGGAATTTGTGCCTTAAGCGTACAGGCAGGCAAAAAGCAAGATATTTATAATTCTCAAATAAAGAGAAAATTTAAGCAATATTTCAGAATTTGAATTGTTCAGCAGGTATAAGTGGCTTTTATCTACGTTTGTACGGATAAGCAAATAATTCATATGCAAAATGCGTACAAATTCCAACAAATATTTCATATATGAGTACAACCTATGTTATACGTGTAAATGTTTCTGTCTATGTGTATTTTTGTATGTTTGATATAAAGGATATATTTTCATATGCGGAATTTGTGAAGCATATTTTCTTGAATTCAATTGTCAAAGGAAATCATATTTTTTAAATTGTAATGTACGCACATGTATGTGTTTCATGTTAACATTCATCGATAATATGCTTAAGTACGTGACGTTACGTACGGGTATCAGAAAGTTTACAAGCCATCATCTACCATAATGCGCACATGACACGTGCTTACAAGTCTTAAAAAATATTGATATCTACGCATACATTCATATATATATATCTATATACTATATGTATTGAATATATGTAAATTCATATGCAAATTTTGAAGAAAGCCCAAAAAGACACGAATTCTTAAGTAAACAACTTGGTAATAAAAGAAAAAATTTCATCATTCCTTTACCGGTCGTTTCCTCCTTCTCCTATTCCTTTTCCAAACAATATATGTTAACTGGCTTTTTAACTTAACTATATTTGAATTTATCTTGAGAAGAAGAGATAATTTACTTACTTATACATATGAATATAGCTAAAAGGGAAAGTTGTATCCTGTGCACAAGACGAATTTTATGCGCACTTCTGTTGAGCTTGAAAAAATATAAGATTAGCAACAAATACGTGCGAACAATTACTCATGAGAAACTAAGAAATATGCAAATAAGACCAGTTATTAATGTACAATCAGGATTTCAAAGGGTTCATCGGGAGCCATGTAGACTTTGATTAGTTTCAAATGCTACATTGATTTCAATCTGTCTGCCTAAATCTCCAGGTATCATCGCTACACTAAAGAACTCAAAACCTGTAATGGCCTCTTATGACGTCTAAAATATGCTGGAGATTTAGAACCAGTTATACAGAGTTATAGAGTTGACCTACTGCTTTCAATATTGACTCAGCAACTTTCGCTTAGTGTTTTTGAGAATTCCTTTGTCACTGCGTGTCATAACGCTGCTCGATTCTTTATCGAAGGGAACATGTTTAAGGTGAATATAAAACTGAACATGGAAAAATCGCATATAGAGCTTGTTATTAAGGTAAGTGAAAATTATAAAACATAAATGCAAAAAGGGGCTTGATATACTTGCAAACACGTACCATGCTGGCAATCTATTAGAGATATTGATGTAAAACTTTGTACAAATATTTCTATTGTCATGCCTTGGGGTGTACTAAAGATTCGCCTTAAGGCGAATAAAATTTTCTTCCTTCGTTCCTTCGCATTGGATATGTATGCATAAAGGTAGTTATACATATTTTTCATTGCGTATATAAGTAATCGTTACATCACATAAGAGATCCCTTAGACGTTATATAGTTATAAATGTATGCAACAAATGGTTGCGACATATTTTACATTCGGGTCCTTTAGTAAATTGTTGGATTAGTTTGTTGATGTTGCCGAATCAATCCTTTGCTGCAAGGGTAGTCATGTCTTCTAAATTGTAGATTATCTTAAGGCATGAAATTCGTAAAATGTATTACTAATTGAATTTAACAAAAACAAAAAAAAAAAAAGAGAATAAGAATTTTTTTATAAAGGATATAAACAAGATGCTATGAAGCTATTTAGCATATTTTATGATTGTTTCTAACAGTAAATTCCCCATGATTATCTTTATTCGAAATCCTCGAGCGCTTGTACATAAATTAAGTAGCTTTTGCATTAAACTTATCAACATAGTATTTGAGATAATGTAATATACACTAAACGCTTTCTACGTGTGATGTACGGACACCTTAAATTTATTAAATAGGTTAAATTATGTCTACATTGACTTTAGGATATCTGTTTAAATTTTTATGAACTAAGGGGTGGAAAATATATTTCGTATTAGTCGCTTTTACATAAAAGCTTAGGGCTCTCAAGATTTTTTTTGCTTGCTTATGACTAATCATTCAGGATACGCGGCGTAAGCATATAACACGATGATGATCACAAAAAATTGTGGAGAGAGGTAAGGAGCGGGTGCTGTTGGGAAATATGTGCCTGATTGGCAAATGTTCTACCTCTACGGACCAAGCGCTCACTACAGCTGCAATCACGCATAACATCACTATAGCTGAAACTAGAACCGTAACTAACTATGTTCTAATGCACTGAGAATTGAACTAGAATATGCTAACTTGTTCGCCGCGCTTCATTAATTACTTGGCTAAGAAATTCGATTTAAAAACGAACTCCACATACAAGTGCCTGGAAAAATATTTATTTTCCATATTCTAACTCACTTAAACAGAAGATTATTTAAAAAAAATGTTTTTCTTGTATTCTTTGTTTTTTACTTTTCAATCTATTCCAATTTGAATTCCATTCTCTAGCTCCCCCGTATTTAATATATAAGTAACTTACCTGTTCGCATTCTACTTTTTAAGCCCTTTTAGTTAATACCCATAATAAAGAAATTATTAAGACAGAGATAACCCCCGCATTCTGACGCCTGCCATATTTGATATATAATAGTGGCACTTACCTTCAAGCCCCTTTATTTGATACTTATCTCAATAGTGTTGTTAACACATAGGCAATCGCCCACCTTGCGTACCTTGGTGCCTGTCATTTTCGATGTGTAAAAAGTGCGATTATACGAGAGTGCGATTGTCTTTGAACCGACAGATGAGTGCTACATTTCAGCATTATAAAGGATACGGAAATGGTTGAAATATCGATTGTAAGTTTCTGCGCAAACACGAAAGTTAAATGGAAGCATATAATATAAGACAAATTTGTGCAATTACGTGCATTTTGCTTAAACTTAAAAAGTAAAACAAAATGATAGAATCGGACTTAAAATCGATTTAAAATATAAGCCACCGCTGGTGAAGTCAAATTTACATTCTTACAGTCAAGAAAATGTTTAAATATGCTTATTATTTGCATGCTTGTAATCGAAGTGGCATTGCAAGGCGAATATATAGCGTTGTGGCCTCATTGTTTTAAAATTGTTTTTTACATTTTATATTCACATTCCATTTTTAGGTCAAAGTCATCAACATTTAAAATCAATTAAAAAAGCAGATCAAACTTTGTCAAATTTGACCTTTCTCCTACTTTTCAAGGATAAAAGAGAAAAGTTTCCATGTGTGCAGAAACACACGAGGATGTAAAAGTTTAATCTACTGTCTAAATGCACTTAAGGCGAAGTATGGTTTCGTAAAAAAATAAATGCATGAAAATAGCAACACTTACTTGGGGAGGTATTGTGGCGTTGTGATCGCGCACTAGTCATAACGGAAAGCAATGAGTATTCTCACTATTGTTGTTTTGATTTTGTATCAGGTTTGGTATTCTGAAAAAATAATGATAAGAAAACGCTCCGATATCAGCTTTGTTATAAAACAGGGTTGTTAAATTCGGCAAACCGGAACATAAAGAGGAAGATGCTTGTGACTTTTGATGTGTACCTTGTCTTGTTTTTTATTAAGATTTATAAGGCTTTTTCAAAGCATCTCTTTTTGTGATGGATGTACTCACTAAAGCTGTTTGAATAATGCCCGCTGCGAATTAACGAATTATTGCATTTGATATTGAAAGTAAATATGGTGATGTTTAAACAAAAAACAGGACCAGTTCGAAGTGCTCTAAACCATCCTGGAAGATATTGTGTAATTGTTTGTTATTTTATACTTGAAATGCTATTATTCATCCATGTGGCTTTTGTTCTTGTCAGACGTTTTTATCTCTCATATTTATTAATCAAAAATTTTCATTTGGTTTTACATTTTCCTTACAAATTGTGCGTCTATTTACATGTAACCGCATGCATATAAAACAAAAAGTGAATATATGTACAGAAATGTCCAAGATGAATGTCAATAAAAGAATATCATCCTTCTACAAATGGCTGTCTATCCATCTCATGTACACCGTTACTCCGAACTTTTATCTATCGCATCTATGATATTTGTATTATTTATTAAATATACAATATACATATATATATATATATATATATATATATATATATATTATATATTTATATATATATATATATATATATATATATTTATATACATATATATAAATATGTATATTTACAGTAGATGTACAAAAAAGTCGTTCCGTTCTTTCCTAAAATTCAATTTTATATAAAATATACTTGTGATATGGTGCTTTCTCGTTTATCGGATAGCATCCTCCATTTCTGGGAGCCGCTGACCTGCTACATACGATTGTACCGACATGAATAAATGGGAACCGGGCGGGGCCATGTTTGGAGAATATGCGGGGTAAGGTAAAACTACCCAGCCTAAGTCGAAAATTACTTCTTTGTTTGCTTTTACTAAGGACGGACAGACGTTTGCGAATTCCAGCGTCGCAACCCAGTTTTGTAATCCATTTTTAACCCATTTAAGAACACAGAAACTGCAATCTCATAAATGCCATCCCTCTCTTTAAACTTTGATATACGCAGCTTGTAAACAATTGAAACTTAGATCATTCCAACATCGATATCTGAAATTCCGGAAAAACTGATCCCGTCATCTACGTTTCACGAAATGACCAATTTCAGCACAACGAGTTAATATATTTGTACACCTAATGTATTATATTAAAAGTCTTAGTCGTAATGTCAATGTTAATAAAATCTGTTTGAGGTTTCGTGCAAAGTTGACCTAAGGATTAAATATAATTATTATGCAAAGAAAAGTACGTTGACTTTTGACCGATTCTTGTTATTCGCTTTTATTGTTTCTGCTTGGTTTCGTTTCGCATTTCATATATTTATATACTACAGTACTTCTAGTAAGGAGTATATTAAGTTAGCGCAGATGTGTGTAACACGCAATGGGGCTTAAGATAGACCCACCTTTTATTATAGCATATCGATTCAGAATGATAATCTGAATTGATCTAAGCCAGTCTGTCCATTGGTCCGTCTGATGTCTGTCCATTAAAATTTGTGTTCGAGGAACAGGTCGCAATGTTTGAGATATTTTGAGGACATGTGGCTAAAAAGTACTCTTTGGGCATTCTAAATTGGTATGAAAACCTTGGACCGGGAGGGGCAATTTTTGAAGCCTGTCTCATATAACAGAAACTGAAGTTCATACGACAAAAAGATAGAAAATTCCATGCTTCATGATGAAAACTTTATCATAATAATAATTTAACATAAAAAAATTAGCATTAACAAATTTAGACCACCTCGAACAATCTTTTGGATCCTACCTACCTACCTAAAAAGTTTCACAAATATTGCCAATGTGCAGAGCAGAAAAGTCCAACTTTCAATATGTTGTGATGAAAATTGACCCATAATAGTAAATTCATACAAAAAAAAGAGGCGTGTTAGACAATGTGGTGAAGAGTATTTAAAGGTCGGCCTTGCCCGACTATAATATTCTTATTTGTTTTGTTTTATGTTAAGTCATACTATTAACTGTACTAATACATGCTTGTTGTAATGTAATGCTTTATACAAAATCAAATAAATATTAATAAGAATTTATAGCCGGATTGTGCTAAAGATTTGTATAAAACAAATTTAAACACTTTCTAATGTCTTGTTTACAACGTTGCATTAAAATGTATCAACTAGTACTTTATGAATTGTTACATAAATATATTTAGTGTTTTGCAGCAGCTTTAGTTTCGTTGTTTCTTTCCCTTTGCTCTTATATGCGTAAAATTGTATTTAATGGTATTTGTTTAGACAAGTAACCGCATAAAATGCTAAATGTTAATGTGTTGGTCAAACTAAATGTTTGTAAAATTATTGTTTTTCACTTGTTGTTGACATCTCCGAAAATGTGGTCTTTGTGGCACATGTCAGCAAAAAGAAAAATGAATTATATGAAATATGTGGGATTATATTTGGGGGAAAAAAAAAAACAAAACGCTACGCTTTGAAGTCAATTCAATTCATCTGAAAGACAAGATGGCTTAGTAATATAAGGCAACGTAAACAAAAATGCCAAAAATATTATAAGATTATTTAGCTTATGACACACATTTGTATGAACATCGCATGTATGGTTTTTGTTGCTTATCGATTCAGAATATTTAAAAAAAAAGTCTTAACTCAAACTTAACCTTGAAACTGTAATTGCGATTTTCGTAAGCACACGAAGCAGATATCGCATACACCTCTCGATAATTTAAAAACTAACGCTTGATACTTTTTGTTATAAATTTTTTCTCCTTTGCCATGGGCTGTTGACGATTCTGGCAAATGTGTGTCGAATGCTGTGCTAGAATGCTGTGATTTTAGCGTCTTATTAGGAAGTCAAAATGAAGTGTCGAATCAGTTGTGCTTAAAAGAGTTGTAACTGTACAGTTTGTGTATAAAAATTACTTTTCTAAGCCACTGTGTTGGGTTGGGTGGAAACAAGTCACCCCTTTCTAAAGACAGTGATTCATAATTTGCTTATTACGAAACCCATAAGAAGTTGAACAATCCAAAGGCATCGAGGAAAACTTACAAAACTGCCTAGCGGAGCGATCCATCGAATTAATTAATCAGAGTAATACATCGATGGAAAAAGGCTGACACTGAAAGGCTGAAATTATTGGTAAGTGAACCACATATTCGTTAGCTCTTTTTGACTTTATTTCCCGACATTTATAAGTTGTGGAAATAACTAGTTTACTGTAGTTGGGGTTTCTCAAGCTGTGACTACTGCTTGTTAAGCCTTATGCACTAGTATAAGATGCCATACAACAGAGTTTTTGGGAGTTTTGATTAGACCAACAATTTACAAGAAACCTAGTTTTTCTACTTAATTCGAAGGAGAGCGCTGCTGCATTATGACGGCTAATGAGCAATGTGTGCACCGCGAATGTGATCACATGCAGACTAAACACCATTAACATCAACAATATACCCGAATGCCTATGGTGCCGTCTTAGTGAGAATAGCCTCCCGCAGTCGCTAAAAAACGTGCCCAACAACAAACCTTGCAATTAAGGTAAAAAATAACGTAATACACCAAAAGTCATGGTATCGTGAATCTTTAATATGATGACTATCAGTCCCATATGACAAAATGGAGCTAATCTGTTATAATTGCTATTATGCCGCTATGTGAATTATTTCTTCCGATTCAGAAGGATATTAATTGATGAGTTACTGCTTGTTTGACGATGATATAAAGTGAGTGCTTTTGCGAATAATCACAAACATCAATCGTGCGTTAGATTTGGAAGATGATTTACAGAGATGGACAACATCTTGAATAAAATATTTTTTACTATTCGTGTAGAGTAAGCGCTTTTATTTCATAAAAACTTTTTGAAATTTTTTGTCGAACAAGTCAAACTTTAATTATGGTGCAACACACTGCAACTACATTATGCGGTTTATTCAAATATTTTGCGATAATTTTGTGTTCGATGATTGATTATCGCTACGAGTTTTCCTCTCTCTCTCAATTTGACGGAAGACCGTGAAGAATGGAGATAGTATCGCAGCTGAGGAAGAAGCCGTTCGCAATGCCTCGCATATGATAAAAATGCATCGTGCGTATGGTGGAACATGACCAAAAGTTTCAATCGCGTTTGCCTTAAGTCTGAAAGTAAACAATTGTCACGTGCCACAGTAAGTTCACTGCGTAGGCAAGAGAATGACAATTTTCGTTTCGAAATTAAGTTGTGATGTCACTTTTGACTTACTGTGCTACATAAAAAAAGAAACAGTTAAACGGAGAGTTTACGAACTTTGATCCACAAAAATTTAGTGCTTCTTTTAAAGTGGTTGCTTGCGTTTTAGTGTACGCAATGCAAAAGGATTGCATTTTTGTATTTTTTTTTATGGATATTGAAAGCACTGCAAATATTCGCTAATACATTACAAGAAGCCAGTGCACCGTAATCTGAAAAAGAACTGCGGTAGTGAGAAAGCATTTCGGTGAAGAGCGACCTTAACGAAAAATTCTGTATGGTATCAAATCAAGCGTTTAACAATTGCTAAACGCATCGGGAAATCAAGGTCCAGAAGTGACTTTTGAAAAAATTAAACTTTTATTTCATTTTCCATCAAACCATCGACCGAGTGAAACTCCGATGACACTGAATATCGTGCGATACATAGAAATAAAGAAGAGTATTTTTGCGAAATCCAATATATGGCATTTGGCAATAACTATGACGATTGTCGCTGCCAAACGTTAACAGTTTAGCTTAGAACTAAAAGTTCTTAAGTCTAGTTTAATATATTTGTGACGTCGATTACAAGGTAAAATTAGTTGTAAAATAAACTAAACTCTTTGCTGTATGGCTTTAATGGTATAATATCGACACTTTTTATGCTAAGCAAATGGAATTTTCAACAAAATCAAAAAAAAAAAAAAAAAAAATATGTAGCGTGTGCTAAATAAACAAAATCAGATAAACACAAGTTTTAAGAATTTTTGATAAATTAATTTTTCTTAAGCGTAATATTTTCATTCTTACATAGAAGCTGTTTACACACTTTTGATTCTTGTTAAAGCATTAATAAAAAAAAAAAAAATACCTCATTGTTTGGAAACGCACAGTGTTGTCTTTACGATTTATTTCTGTCTGTCGATTTAGCTTGAGTTTCTCGCAGCTAGATAAGTGGAAATTGTGTTCGCTTTGTAATGGAAGTTTTTCTTTTTTTTGCCAGCAATGCTTTTTCCCTACCCCAATCACTTCTTACTATAAATTCAGAAAACAGTCCACATAAAATCATCACTTCATTATAAAAACAATTTATGACTGTCTAGTCCGTAAAAGCAAAATGGATTTATTGAGCAGAAAAAAATTGAAGTGAAATTAGTCGTAAACGATGTGCAAATCGCCCTGGCTCCCAATTATCTTATCCCGTCCCAAACACTACAAATATTTTCAAAAGGGAAAGTAATTGTTCTAAGCAATTTTTATACCCGGAATGAATAGCCAAACACATAGAATAAAAATACAAATAGTTAGTGAGAAATTCTATGCGGATTTTCTTAGGTATACTTAAGCATGCACTTACCTTCTTTTTGTGGAATTTTTAAGTTTCCTAGAATGGAGATAAGAAGCTACAGATGAATGGAGAGCAAGTACGAACATTACAGTCGACTAAGGGCGATCACTAAATACCCTACACCACTTTGCTGAATATAGATGTAAAGACATAGACGTGAAAACGTCAATTGACGTCATCTTAATTTAGCTTAAAAAACTGCCGCTTCTGATCCAAATGTTTCACGTCAATTTCGAGCGGGGAAATACTATTACTCAGCCCTTTTTGTCGAGAAGAATTGAAATTTAGTAACGACTGTTTCTTTCTTATTGACGGTTCTGCCACCTTAAGCAGATGTAGGCTCGAATGTTTGGTTTGTCAATGTAATTAAAAGATAATAAACCCGATGAGACTAACAGAAAACCAGTCGTCAGAACAATGGATATGAAGTAGTGGAAAGCATCGTAGTTTACATGGGATATAGATGTACATGGACTGAAGAGGTCAACAGCAAACCAAATAACGAAGTAAACCGTTTACCACAATAATGTGCTAATCCTTGACTTGGGAATTACTGTTAGAATGAATTATCTAAACCGTGCAAAATTTTAATTCTCAAGGCAACCCGGCGGAGAGCGTTTATTCGGTGAGCCACTCATCGATAATCCAGCTCCTCCTGTACAGTATTCTCTACATCTCGCTAAGTGGAGAGTGCCAAAGCAATAAATTCATTTGTGGGAGATCCTCTCCGTCTGACGCCACACGCATTAAATATACTTAAAGATAGCTTTTTGCGAAATTTTATGATTATTATTATGAATATAATTTTATTTAGCTCAAAGAAATAAATTCTATGGCTAAAATGTTGAGTGAAAACTAGTAAGTAAGGCTGTTGGCTATTTTTATACCCTGCACCACTGGTAGTATAGGATATATTAAGTCAAGGGACCCCTTCGGCTAATTTTCTAAATTATTCTTTCATTTTCGTGATAATACAACAAAATACACGACATTGTTTTCACGCAAAGACATACTTTTCATGGAAGCACGCATGTTCGAGGATGGCGAAAACCCCACCTAAAGCGATCCAAACTTATTAAGAGCATTTGAATGTTTAGCGTAAACATATCTCAGATCGGCCTGGTAAAAAAATTACACGTTTGGCAACGTGTGTGGATTTATGTAAGAGTCAGAAGGACTTGAGATCGTAACAATCGATTCGGAATTATTTTCTATCTATCTACTCTTTTGTTCATCCCGCAATTTTAGTAAAGTTTGAGGCACTGATATATTTTGGATGATGAACCAACGCTGGTCAAAGTTGATTGGATCGGTTCGGTTTCGCGACCACTTCCCTTATTTTAAGAAAGTCATTATACGAAAAAATTTTCCATTTTTAATATTTTTTGACGAAAAATGTTAATACATTTACTTATCACTCTAAATGAATGTAAAAAATTTCTATCGGTTAGAACCGCTTTTTATACCCCTTGTGAAAAGCTAGGTAGAAAATGATAATTTGATATATAAATTTATTGCGGTGAATATTTAACTACGTAGGCTTATTTTCGAAAATCTTCGGCCCATGTTAGAATTCTCATCAAGTGTAGGCCTTTGTAAATATGGAAAAGAGCTAAAATTTATGATTAGATTTAGTGAAGAATTCTCTTAAGCGAAATGATGAGGGCATTTAAAGACCGGCTTTGTCCGGCTATTTATTTATTTGTTCCTTGTTACAATCTTTTTGCTTGAGGTAGCATATGACGAAAGGGAAAAGTGAATATAAGTTTCTTGTGTGTTACAATTACCGGCGAAAAGACAGATTATATGAGGGAATATAAAATAATAAGAGGAATTTATCTCAAAACATTGCTGCAAAAGATATTTACGATGCAATCATTCATTTAAGAATTAATTTAACAATGAAAGGTATTTTTATTTTCTACTTGATTAATTACACCGCGTGTAATAAGCTTAACAGTAGTAATTTTCAACACCATGTATAAACATTTTATAGAACACAGAGATCATAATCTTGAATGATGATGAAAGTAATGCGAACGATTCGCTTGTGACATGAATGCTGATACGATGGTAAACGTTTTACTACACTTTATACCATAAAACGCACGTTGACAGACGGATAAAGAGAAATGTTACAAAATGGATGACTTCATGTCAATGCAGGCCAATGCGTAATGGTTGGGTATTCGGATTTCATGTATTTACAAAATGGTTGTTATAAAACATATTAAACGCTTTGCTAATGATAAATTTAAACGGTTACTAACGGTGAAGTGTCGCTGTTATCTAAAGATATTCATTTGATTGAAAACAATAAATCTTTTACACCATAGCTAGGCTTTCGTTTTTCAAATATTTTAAAACGGTTGAGCAATAATTTAAGTGAAAGGACATTAAAAAATTGAAAATTTGTTGTTGCTATTTTTCCCGTATTATTTGGAATCGAAAATAAATATTCCTAGCATCCTAGGTTACTATGAAGTTTCTGAATAGGCCTACATATGGTCGCCGCGCCTGGATTGTCTATTTGGCGACGGTGTCCTTCATTGCCAGTAGAGCTGATATACTGAAAATGGTTATCAGCAACTGCTCTACTTGTTTTTTAAAAATTTTGTCTAAAGATACCAAATAAATGATTAGTTTAAAGTTGATCGCTTTATTACCCCTAAAAGTCGTAATGATAATTAGCTGAGCCTGTTCGGGCAACATTGAGCCACTCTAAGTCAAAATTGACGGTTCTTTTAAAGAATAGATTTTACGATGAGCATGCAGAAGAGAAGGGTTGTGCTGAAAATAGAAGTATTTCTTCCATGATACGGCTGCCAACTGCTATTAAGAAACTTCTCGAACGAGCGTTTTCCGAACTTTTAGGAAAACTAAAATCGTGAAAACGAATCCTTCGAAAGTAGCTAAGCAGTTAGCTACGTATGATAAATATACATGGCATGATCCGTCCATCCGTCCTTATTGGATTTCCTTGTAAAATTTTATCATTATGAATGCATATTTGCCATAATAATTTATGCCATTTTGTGAAGTTATTTCCTTACAATTTAATTTCATATTACACATACTCATGAAGAGCATATTCATCATCGATAAATTTTTACGATGCGATTTATATGCTCACTTTCCAAAGAAATCGACACAGTTAACTGGTTAATAAAAGACCAATAAATCAACATTCACATTATAGTGTAAATATGGTTCAGTAGGCAACTTAGGATAAATTAAAGTACATCTTTATATGTAGCCAATCGATGCCTTCTTCACTGAATTAGACGCATATATCTTCAAAAGGCTGTTTCGACTCTCAAATTCGAATAATTACTACTTTGTTAGGAGCTGTGGGAACAGATGAAGATTTAGCTACGCTTACATCTATATGAAAACAAAATGCTGAGATTGATTCGCTTGTCGCAAGCTCCGTTATATCATTAAAAAAGAGCTGAAGCTAGTAGGTGTAGATTTTAAATCGCTTATAGAATTTATTGATGCATGAGGTTTCTCTAGTTAATCGCCCTTCTTGGGGGCTCTCTTGGAAACTATACAGTCAACTGATCTGAATCAAAAAAAAAAAAAACAAAAGTTATCTTGGAGCGTGGGTTTTAGTGTCTGTTCGCTCCTTTTTTAATTTCATTCAATATATTGATGCTTTAAGCGAGCGTAGTCAAGATAAGTAAAGTAATACAAAACGTAAACCTCTCTAAGTTTTGATTGATTTTACGAAATTTTAATCAAAAGCTCGGTGTCTAAGAAGTTTATTAGTTTCTCGCATAAATCAATACTGTGTAGGAAGGGAATTTACTTTGTCAAGAAACATATAGAATTCATTAGTTATAGATTAATGTTTCCTGCACTTTGTGTGTCGTTTACAAAGCCCCGCATATGCTGTAGAAAATTTTGGAAATATTTGACAAATGCGGATAAGAATTTAATTAAATCAAATTTTCTGAAAGGAAACATTGATTAAACATGTCAAATACCTTACGATAATACCGTTGACGGTGCTATGTATTTGACTTACAATATTTATATTCAAAGTTAAAGCATTGAAATGTCTTTCCATTCCTTTGCATTGTAACTATTAACAAAGACCATGTTCATCGTATTTTATATTATATTTCTATACAAATCCATTCACATTTATACCATATTGTGTAGTTAAATATGTACATAAAAGAGAACCTTTCCAACAAAATAAAATGATACTAATTCAAAAACTCGAAGGGTGACGTTAGAGACTAAAATTGCCTTCAACTTTATATTCATCATTATGGTTAACAATTTCATTATCCTCACAGAATGTACGCAGCCGGTGTTAG
Organism: Glossina austeni; assembly: GCA_000688735.1. Classification (NCBI taxonomy): domain Eukaryota; kingdom Metazoa; phylum Arthropoda; class Insecta; order Diptera; family Glossinidae; genus Glossina; species Glossina austeni. Next base: position 149,289 of record KK502517.1, read on the forward strand.
TTTCTAAATATGCTTGTATTCAGTTATGGAATAATGTAAACTTTTCCTATTTGGTTGTAAAATTTTTGTTTATTAAGGGAATATTTTTCATCTATAGACTAACATCAAAACTGTCATAATGCGAGATTGTTAATTTAAAGTTTTGCCATAAAGAGAAATGTCAATTATTTTCAATTTTCTCTTTAGTACTTTTGGACTTAAATTAATCATGAAATGATCATTAAATAGACCGATGAGTTTGGCGAACATATCATTATAAGCTTTAAATTAGGACAACAAAAAACGAAGAACAAGAAAATGAAAGCAAACGACAAAAGATATCTCTCATGGCGTTATCTCTATTTTCTCATGTAGCATAGTAATATAATATTTATTTATGGCAACATGTGTGTGATATGAGTTAACTTAGGATTCCTGGAGTGTTAAATTCTTAAGTTCAAATTTCTCAAAATTTATTTCATTGCTTTCAAAGTAAACTTTGATGTTTTCGTTATTATTAGGGTAACTCCTGGATTTAGAACCAGCTCTTCGCACATTTAGGCCGATTGAATTAATTTTCTTTGACGGTATTAATGGGCCCAAATTTTCTTTTCTTCAAGTGGTAATTTTGGCTATGCAAAGAAGCAAATAGAAAAGAAATCGTTTTAGCTGAATTCGTTGCTTTTTTAAATCGCTTGACTTAGGGTGTAAGTGAAAAACTTTAGCGCAAAGATTTAGCGATACTTTGCGAACGAACTTAAAACGTATATTCAAATCCTGTGTCAACTATCTTATAATCCAATGTACACTAAGATTGATTTCAATGATTTCAAGCATTTCAAGCAATTGCTTGTAAAATTGTCAATATATTCTCCAAAGGTAGCTACTACTAATACATCTCGGGTGTATTTCATTCACCTTTTTTTATGTAACACCTTCATCGACCAGATCAGTTAAAAAAAAACACACGTTTGATCGAAATATATTTTCTAAGGATTACAAATCACATGAAGCTGTGATTAATAAAAATGGAAGTTGTCAACACACTGACAATTTACATTTAAGTACAAGTAGAGACAACATTTTCTTGATCAAAGTGAGCAACTCTAAGTGCTGCACATTGAGTATACTTATGAAAAAAAGTTCAAATTTCTTGTTTGTAGATTCAATGGAGGTATTGTAAGGAAATTTGATCGCTTCCACGACCGAACACTGTACTAAATAAGCGAACTTCCGCGAGCTAGCAAAATCTTTCCAATCGTTAAGCGGAGAACGGAGTGCGCAACACTGGAAGTAAATGAAACGACACCTATCATGATTTATCTGTCCGACTAGTAATTGTCCCCCAAGCGCAAAGTGCTTGGCGGGAAGCATGGATATATTAAACAATTTTAGCGCGGCGTTCATTTATATTTCTCTCGAATAACACAGATGATCCTTGACTCTTGATCGAAGTCACTTGAGAACAGAGAGCCATTTTACCTTCTTAAGGAAGTCCATATTTTGATTGCTGCTACTGCTGCTGCTGCTGAAAACTTCTTCTGGCAGAAACACGTTTATTGATTTGCCATTTAAAAGCGAAAGTTCATTTTGTATGACAAATCAGTAATGAGGCCTTTAAAAATATAGTACTTAACCTTGAGATTGTCACTGAAACACAAGTCAATGCTACTTCTAAAATCTGCTATAAATGCATCCAGTGTTTACTTGTTGGACACTTTGTCTGTTTTAGACAATAAATAATGAATTTGGACAATAAAAATCAAAGCCAAGCAGTAATAGCTGCTGCTTCCCAGGGATGACATTATTATTTTATCTATTCCCCGCAAAATACGCCGTACGAAGCAAAATATCGTATCCTGCTAATGTAATATTTACTATAGGTATTTCAATCGGCGTAGAACTCGTATTGCCCTAAAAAGCTCATGCAATGTTAAATGTCGTGAAAAAGATCTCTCCACCGGATACACTGGCTGACAAATTTGTTTTCATGTTTTTCATATGAAACAATAATGATGCCTTGGCATGCTTTTGCACTCGTTGACGTTAATCCTTATAGTGAGAGAAGGAATTTTAATAAAAACCGTTTGTGTGGAAACTTATGGACGATCGAACCTTGTTTTCTTTGATATCTTATCATACAACAGCCATAATGTTTTTACGCTTGCAATCCCTAACGAGAATTTGTTTTAAATTTTACTACCTAAAACATACTCGTTGGCTTGGTATTTTATATTAAGCATACAAAAGTTCGTTAAATTGAACGCTTTATTGAAAAATTCCTTTATACCTTCATTTGATTTAAAAAGTTTTTCCTTCAAACTCTATTGTCTATTGTACACGGAAGAACTAAACAATGCTAAAAAGTATAAAAAGAATGCTTCATATGAAGCACACCCTGTAAAGTTTTTTAGGCAGGGATATAACTGATCGCGAGCATAGAAAAAATTCCTCCAGAGAAATGGTTTCTTTATACAATTATATTTTCTAGATGTTTATTTGCTGCTGAGATTTTCATTTCAAAAGGATTGCGTGTTAGTCGCGTATGTGTAGAAGTTGGCTTTACACGCCTTTGCTGTCAACAACTTATACGAACATTTTCAAAAGTAAGTAAAAAGTTTTCTTTTGCCCTTTTTTCTTTTTCTGTTGTTCCTTCTATTTTTACTTTGAAGAAAGTGCTGCTGCTATACTTGCAAATAACTACTGTTTGCCGATGGAATAGAGAAAAGTGTAGAAAAAAAACTCCCCATATGGTTCGTTATATGTGTGTGTATGTGTGTCTGGAACTTAAACTGAATTCAAAAATGCCATCAGGTGACGACATCTTACAACTAAAGTACTTTTATAATACAAGCGTATTGTCGAAAGTTTGTACATATATACTTGAGAGAAGGCAGAAAAAACGCCTTTAGGCAAAACATATATACTGGATATCAATTTTATAGTATGACAAATAAAAGTTTTCTTTAGCTGGGCGAAAAATGCTTAAAATGTATTTCAAAGCAAATATTTTACATTTTTTTGCCAAAATAATTTTGCCAGAATATTTTTGGTTGAATTTCAAAAATTTATTAAATTTCAATAATTTATTAACCTTTTAATTAGAGCGAGAGAAATCACAATCAAAAGAAAAAAAAAACAATTTTATATATCCATCAGCGAAGAATGAACGATACATTCGTTGGTCAAAACGTTTGCAACGCCCAGAAGGAAGCTTCAGAGACTCTACATCTGTATATATTATTCTTGATCAGCATCACACTCTGAATCGAATTAAGCACGTTCATCTGTCCGCCTGGCCGTTGTCTGGTTGTTTGCTTTTCTGATTTTCCGCCGGTCCATTTGCCCGTTTGTTCAATGTCTGCTGCAAATATGCATCCAAAGAAAGCGCCTGCAACGCCCACAAGCCTATGTAGCAATAAGCGTGAACACCTTTGCTTTCCGTGTTCGTTGCCCTGTTGCTCATAAAAGACAACACATAAATTCCCTCTTTTACTATGAAAATAGAAAATTCATTCGCTGCCAACCGATATTATAAGGAATGGAAATTTAGTTTCTTCACTTTTTTTGTCTTTTTTCGGGAGTAGCGGTGGTGAAAGATTCGATCATGACCGAATATAATTTTCTTACTTGTTTTTACATAATTTTGCATATTATTTTTTAATCCTGAAATGGTTCTCTGTTTATGTCCTCATATTTGCGTACACTCTTGCATGTACCAATGTGTGTGTTTTTAATGCATGCTTTTAAGTTGCATTTCATATTTAATTATCTTCTTTTTTTTTGGTGTGTGTGTGTGTGTAATAAATTGATCAAGCAATAACTGCCTTGTGTTTGCACAACTAATCCTTGGCAATGTGATAATTGGAAAATCCGATTGCAATATGAACACTCAGTAACCTAAATATTTCGTAGTGCGCAGACATTTTATCAATTGCTTACTAGCTTTTATGGACATGCATTCGCAGCTGACGCATTTCCATGCGATGTAATCATTTCAAAAAATCTTTTAAATGGTGTTGAAATCCAATAATCATTGCCATTACCAATTATAACGTATTATCATAATTTTTATGACAGCTTTTGCTTTGACTGGTTATTGGTAAGTTCTCGTGCCATCGCATCCTAAAGTAGTGCTTAATTATCTACAAAAGAATGATCTACATGCTCTCATTTCATATTCCTTTTATCTTTTACCAGCAGATTATTTCAATAATCATGTTACATTTGGAACGAGTGCAGTCGGCTGTACACGCCTGTGATTTCACATTTGTTTCAGCAGTTAGTTAAAATAGATTGTAACATGAAAGAAAACAAATTCAATTCGAATAGCGTGCTGTACATATTGTATGTTGGTAGGTTAACGTAAAGTTTTGCTCTTGATTCATGTGCTAAATAAAGATTTTCGTCTGAAAAATCTTTCTTCAGATTTCGAAACACATGCACAACTTCTTACTGGGCTCAGTTTTAATTGTTTGCCAAGCACCCACTTTAACTTCACTGCTCTCTAAGCTAAAGAGAAAAAGAAAATACAAGGAATGAAAAAGAAGGGGAAGCAATTTCCCATTAAGTCCAACAAGGAACCATTAGTTCCCAAAATAGTGTTACATTCTTTGCTTGCATTTGGACTCAAATACTTTAAGTAACATTTAAAAGGCAAATGGGGCTTCATACGAAGACGTCGTAAGGATACGTAGCGAACTTAAGTCGAAGTGATTACTCCGAAATGTGCACTTAATTTAAACATAAAATTTAGTCTCCGTTAATATAGATAACGCACAAGTACATAAAGTACATAAGTACAGTGTTGTCCAGTGAACAACTAACATTGCAACTCTGTTCACAAGATAGGCACGAATCACAAGAGGACTGGATTCCAGGGTAAAAGTTTTCAGTTTAACCTTTGATGGATGAATAGCAGGATACAAAATGAATCTATCATCTGCACACATTGTTGTGGCTCACACGAATAACGAAAACAGATGTGTAAATTTCTGTGTACCGAAGCGTCCTCATCATAGAGAAGTTTTCTTATTAATGATATCGATCGCGTTATTGTAGATTATTTGAAAGCGGGTTTTTATCCCGTTAAGTAATATCCTCGTTATGCTGTATACAAAATACAAGATAAGTAAAGTAAAATTTCCGAGGACTGACAAACCATACCGCACCACATGTTAAGATCTTTTCTTGATCCATTTGATGTGAATAGATAAGATTTTCTGTATACTCACCGAAGTTTGACCTTAATCATAGCCAGAGGTCTAATCTAAATTTTTATAATATAGTTGTGGCTCTATCGTTCATAAAACGCCTAAATTTTCCGACAAGACTCCATTGTACGCCAGCAAACTAACGAAGACAAAGCAAACCATTGCGTATGTTTAGTATTGAGCAAAGATCCCATTCCTTTTGAAAAACAGAAGTGTTTATGTGGCACTGTCAACATGTCCTTGGACCGATTTGGCCCATTTTCAATACCAACGGGTTTGCAAGAACTTCCAATGTTTCTGCCAAAATTTAAAGTCGACAGTTTCCTTTTTGCCGCCAGGGGAGTGTTTACAACAAATATAGCACAGACGGACATGCTCAAATCGATCCATAATTTGATGCTGGTCAAGAATATATATACTTTGTCGGGTTTTTGAAGACTCCTGTTAGGCTTTGCGAACGTTCTGACAAAATTAATGTAGCCTTCATACTCCGGTGATGGACATAATAAGTAGCTGTAAGGATTAACTGTAAGGATTTATTTTAAGCAAAGATTAAAACGTTTTTAAAAGTGTATGAAAAAAGATTTTAACTAAAATTAACTATTATAATAAAATTACTTAATTACTTATCTAAGTTGACACTATTTTCTACCTATTGTCGACTTACAACGGCTGTAACAGCATTACGTCGTCTATGTCTTCTCTAAGAATTTCTTAACCAGGACAATAACGACAAACCATCTCATCTAAATTAAAAAGGAAAAAGTAAAAGAAAAAATTTCCATTATTAAAGAGCACAGACAGCAGCGTCGTCTGCAACTTAAGAATTTTTACACCCTATTTGTCATATTTTTTATGTAAGTTTTCACGAATGAACAAATAAAAGTTTCTTTTATCATAATGTAAATAATATGCATAACTGTAATGTATTTCTTTTTTGCATTCAATGAATTCCGCGAATGCAAGTTCATATCTTTCTGCAAAACGATTTTTTAATATTTAAATTCTAACAGTCATAGAATACCAAGCGCTTCTTCTGTTTGCATAAAATATTGCTAAAGGCATTTAAAAGCAAAACAAGTTTTCATTGAAAATAATTGCAAAGTAAATTTCATTACAAATGTAAAAAATACATTACGCTCAATATACAATTAATTATTTGCGAAAAATAACAACTGCGAACTATAACGAAATAAAAATATTTTTCACTCAAATTTGTTATTGTTAATAAAACATGGAACAAGTAAAAAATAAAACAAAATAAAAACACATTTCATTTAATATGCAATTATTTCATAAAAGTAACCAATTCGTACTGTGGTAAAAATATTTTTCATTCAAATTTATTACTGCCACAATTATTGAAATTTATTCAAACGAAACGATATGAAATGAAGTTGAAGTGTCTTTGTGATTGGCGACGTCAAGAATTTTGAATATGTTTCATTATTATTTATATTTACTCTTCTTCCCGAACAGTTTTTTCCTCGATTCTCTTATATTGTGTGCAAAAGCAAGCAAAATTCTTTCATAGATAGCAAAGACTCAGCTTAGCGCTCTTTCCGGCATTTTTTTTTTTTTTTTGTTCTCAAGACATCCGAAAAAGTCGTTCATGAAATGGAAATTTTTCCTGAAGAGCCAAGAAATGGTAAACAGTTATATAAAGTACTTTCTCAATACATTTGAACATTACTGCAGCGTTACGCCGCCGGAAATTTTAATAAGAGTGTTCGCAACGGATCTATAATGTTATGCTAAAGAATTTTCAAAGACACTAATCGCTTGAACAAGGCAGGCAAATCAAATATCGAGGAACGCCTAGTGTTCCCTTGAACGTTATATGTGATTATATAGATTTTGGCATTGCGATTATCTCACAGAAAAAATAAAACTTTTGCGATATTTGATACGCCTTTTTAAATTCAGGCCCCTTAAATAAGTCTTAGGTAACAATGTCTGCGAAAGCTGACATTGGACTAGGCGATGAAACATATACACAACTTAGGCTTAACATTTTTTCTCAATGTGCAATGCAAATATATAAGTAAATTGTGTTTTTGGAAGACCTATTAGTGCTTTCGCGTCCATGTCTACTGTACTAGTACTTTTATTTATTTTGCATTTTCATCATATCCTTTCCGAGTTGAACATCTTTTTCTTTTGAAATCACAAGCTCCAGCTCAAAACTACGTCATGGTATTCTTGAGATATTTATCATTTAATGTCAATCGTCGTTAATCAACGCATCAAAGTCTCAATCGATTTAAGCATATCCGTCTGTCCACTTCTTCGATAATGTCTGTTGTAAGAAGCTAGGACTTATCCTACAGGTAAATACCATCAACAATTATATTTTCTCGTACTTTAACGTAAGCAGATGGCGTTGAACCTATATTCACCCTTTGATAAGGAGCTTCAATCATGTCTACTGCAAGCCGATTTAAATAATTTAGCAATTTGGTGCTCATTCAATTCCATGATTAAATCAAAAGAATGTAAGAAGATGTCATTTTCAAGATGCACCTCGATCTCAACGTAATACTTTATTGATTCGAACAGTTTGGAGAATGAGGCCTCTTTTCGGTCAACAATTTCGTTTCAATTTACGTATTCGACAATCTTTGATCATTGCTGGGCTTTCCTAAACACTATTTGAGAGAATTCGTTGGCCCATACGTAACGAAATTATTATATAGGAACTTAGTACTACTAATACATGCCGAAGTGATGTCGTCATCTTCTTATAGACGCCATATTAATTCAAGCGAATCTTTGCAGAAGCAGTTTGTGATTTTTTGTGCTGAGAAGTTTAGCTTAGAATCCACGTATCCCTCTGCCTTTGTATAAAATTAGGTTGCTATTTACACCTTTTGCTTCAGCTGGCAGATGTAGGGTAAATTTTGATTTGATGGTAAAGTTGATAAATGATGCCATTGACTTACTTGTTTTGTTAAATGAGATCAACTTTAATCTGTCCGTCAAGGAATTTTCAAGTTCGCTATGAACTTTTTTACACACGCGAGGCTATTCCTCTGCAAAAATCTAAATGAAGTTTATAATTAAAATTACCTGCGCACTACCGGCGTCATGTTGAAATTAAAATTTAAAATGTTTATTATGAAACGATGCTCCACAAACATTTAGGAGCTAAATGAAGTTTGTAAAATTGGATCACGCTATGCGATCTTTGAAAATCATCATCAAAAGTATGCCCTTGCATGCAAAAAAAAATGTAATAATTTTTGGTGTGCTATTGCCAGAACGAGTGATTAAATGTACTAGCCGAAGTAGGTCGACGGGTCGGAATTGCCCGTCTATTATGCTGTTACTTGTTTTAATTGTTTTACGACAAGAACTATGGGCATAAAGAATTCAGCCACGTTCGAATGCAATTTTCTTATTAGTTTTACTTTATTTCATTGTCTACATGAAACTATGGCGGATGTGAAGGAATTCTCTCATTGAGTTGTTTATTGTGTTTACTTTTTGGTTCGTTTGGTGGTTGGTTATCTGTTATGTTCCGACTTTCAGTTGCTTTTCAAATGAGTAGGTAATTTATCACAGATATGTTATCAGCGCCATAGCTCTTTTAAATCATCGCTGGGAGACAAGCACTTTATTATGTTCATATTGCTATAGTTTGCCTCAATCTCTTTTAATCTGTCCTCATCTGCCTTCATGTCAAACTCTTTCATATCTTGTTGCATCATGTCGGAAAAGTAATATTACCTTTTAATCCCACATACTATCAATTCAGATTTGAAATTCGTACATGTTTATATAATAAGAAGTAAGAAAAATTTTTTGCCCATTTCTCAGGTATGCAACATTTTTTGAAAAAAAAAAACTGGCGCGAGGTACTTTGTTTGAAATATTGTCCATAGGTAACTATTAATTCTTCTGTCTTGTGCGTGGTGCTGTTAAGACTCAACGCTTTAAGAATGTAGCGAAATGAGGGGAGGAGGAAATTTCGGTTCAGACGTCGTCACTTTTTTTTTGGACATCTTTTTAAAAACGTCCCCAACCGGTCTATACTTAGAAGGTAACATATAATGCCTTTTCTTACATTGCAGTCGTTTTTTCTTCAACTGTTGGCTCCTGCCTCGAGCAATCTATAACACGCCACTATATTTTCCTGCCTCTTGGGAATTGGTAGACGGTTATTCACGTTCAAAAATCCTCGTCTCTCTCCCTTTTACAAATTATTTAATTTAAGATAAGTAAAAGAAAGTTGAATTAGTTTATTGAGAGATAGAAATGCTAGAATTTTGTGATTAAAATATGCTATGAAAATGTCTATCAGTTAACGAAGAACTTCTAGCCGATGTGAAGCCATCTATTAATATAACACCCTAGTATTTTTAAAAATATATGTTATACGACATTGAAGATAGCCGTAGCATTGAAGTATTGACGACATTTTCTCATTTCGCATAGTTTGCACACTTACATATGCATTATGACTTTTCAACCGACTTAATACACTTGTGCACAAAGTTTTCAACGTATTCGAAGTGGGCGTTTAATGCATTTTATATTTCCTTCTTTTCACATTTACTGCTTCGCACACATTTGTAAACATGACATTGGAGAAATTCTCATAAATCTGTGTGGTAGTACTTTCTTTTTCCTCCCACACAACAAGTTTTTTTTTCATTTTTCTTACATTTGAAAAACCTATTACGTCAGGGTGGTAATAAAGGTTGAAGTGCAAAAAATGCTAACTATGTATGATATGTGTTGCTCGAAAACCATCTGAGTTCTTTCTGTTTGTAGTACTAAATGCCTTTTTTTTTGCACATAAGAATTTTTCATTTTTTTTTCATCGCTTCAGAAATTCGTAATCAGTTCAATTTTTAAATTATTTAAATTAATGAAAATGTTTGTGTAAATATTTGTGGCCAAAATATTCATTGAACTGTCTAACACAGTTATTAAGTGCTTTTAACCTATGAACAGCTTACGTTTCAATGCCAACTAATAATACACAAAATTGCTTTAATTTATCGCCTAAATCAAATAAATCATCGAAATACACTTAAAAGTTTGCGTGTATATGTTCACAATGATTAATGAATAATGATTACTCTTTTGCCCAAAAATGTTTCTCTAATTATTGAAGCGCTTCTTTAAAGCAAAAAAAAAAAAAAGATGAAAAATAAAATTGGATATGAATAATATTTACGTTTATATTTACATTTATATTTATATTTATAAACATATTTAGGTTCATACTCATATTTATATACAATAGGCGTTTGTATTAATTCCAATAATTTTTTTGACTTGTAAAAGGCTTTTATTGAGAAAAATTGTTACAATATATATATTGATCAAAATATTTCCCATCATTCTCTGCAATTTTTATTCATTTTTCTGGCAACATGTCGGTATTACATTGAAAGAACTTATATTAGTTTGGCAGCGATACAGCCACCCACCCATTCGCGCACTTCTTTAACTTTGCGGATCTGCGGGTCAGCTAAGCCATACTGCATCGATCTGAGCAAGTGGTATTCGGAAGACACCATGTCTGGTGAGTACATTGGGTGTGGCAGAACCACTTTTTGATTCAATCGCGATAGTTGCGGCGGGCAACGGTTTTTGTTCGTTAGTCAGAAATTATAAAAGTTAGAAGACTGAAATTTTCAACATTTACTTTACACACACTCTACTCTTTACATGTAAAAGCGGAAAAAATTGGCCATGTCCGGAGAAAGTGACAAGTGAGGATTGGGGCTTGACGCTTATTTATCATAACGCAAACATGACGGAGTGTGTAAAACTGCTTTGTACATTCCTGTAATGAAGATATATTATCTGCCTAAAAATGGATTAATTCTGAAATGAATATGATAGACACCGCGACTAATTTTTTTCTTAATAATACCAGCGATATGGTTATCAAATAAAAGAACTTGGAGAGTAGAATGCGAAAAGCACAATGTTGGGTGTGCGAGATTCGGCCGCCCCCAAAATATATCTTTCTTTTTTTTTATTTTTATTTTTGTCTAATATTTATAATCAATTTACTTCCTTATAAGGACAGCAGTTATTGTTGTTTGTATTCTTACCTTCAAATAATTTTGCTTAATGAAGAAGTTACGAATTCAAGCGAAACTTTAAGTATTCTTTAAAAAACAAAGATGGAAAAAGTTGATGAGTGCATTTGCCTAGTTTTCGAAATGATGGTAAAATTTTACTAACACTTTACACTTTCACATCAAAGCTTGCGTGCACCCACATACACACACACGCGCACATAAAGAAAGAGAAATAGATATAAGTCTATTCGTTACAATTGACATTTACTGAATGAAATCGTGCTCTAGAAATTTTCTATTTAGTCTCGTACGTCTGACCCAGCTTACAGATTTATAACGACAACGTGTGCCCTAGTGATTTATTGTTATTATTTTAGTTCAACCAAAATAGATTGAAAATTTTTAGTTTTTGGTATTTAAGCCGACAATGCATTTTCATAACAAATGCATATTTGAGTTTCGTACATTTCTTGCGCTGAAAGCTTTTCCGTTTACGTTACGATTTTAAGCTTTAAAGTAAATGTTTTTATATAAATAACTAAAAAAAAAAAGTCCAAGCCTTAGTGCATGCATTTTAAGCTTTCGCTTGTTATACTTTACTTGTTTGCCAAAAAAGTGGTCAATAACTGAATATAACGGAAATGTTTTGATATATTTTTACAATCAGGATTAAAATTTTTTACTTTATAGAAAAAATGTTACAATGCTTTCCACTAAATTTTTCTTTATTTTTTAAAGAGTGCTATTGAATATATTAGGGGGACTCATAACTAATCAATTATTTTGCATTCATAGACAAAATATTTTTTTGAATTGACATTTTTAGTTTTTAATCGTTTATGTAATCACCGTCGTTTGCGATGACTTGTTGCCATCGTTCCTGCAAAAGTTCAACCCCCCTCTTGAAAAAGTGGGATGAGCGTGACGTAAAATACAGCTCAAGGTGCGTTTGGACATCGGATAAGAAATTAAAATTTTTATTTCGTGACCTGAACAGATGGTAGTCCGACGGTGCTAGGTCTGGAGAGTATGGAGGGTGCTGTAGAAGTTCCCAGCCTAACTGGTTAATTTTCTCTTGAGTAATCTGCGCTGCATGGTCTTTATTTATTGGCCTCAGACAACAGATGTGGAATCCACCTTTACCTTGTTTATGTACCTTGCCAATTTCTTTTAAATGCCTTTGTACGGCGGACCACGTAGACCTAAAGCTTCTTGATAGTTCCTGTGTAGTTAACCTTGGAATGGACTCCACTAGAGATTTTAAGCCATCGTTATAATTGAAAAAAAATAATTGATTAGTTATGGGTCCCCATAATACCATTTATGCGCAGCAAGTTATTATTTTAAGAATTTTTTGGCAAAATATTTCATCAGAGAATACTTGAATGCTTGAAAGCAAAGTGTGTTATTCATTGTTTGGTCTGTTTAATAAGAACGCTACGACAAATTGATTTAATTGCCTACTTAACAATCAGCATTTATTTCAGAGTTTGGTTATATTTAACAACTATAAATACTATAACTACTATTAAATACCCTGCACCGTACACCCTAAAGTTTGCGTCTTTTCACTGCAATGTATGGAAAGTGGTCTGATCGGAACCATTTTAAACAGCGTTTGGTCAGTACATCAGTTCTCATCAAAATATCTCAAAGATTGCTGCCTGCAGGTTGAATACACGAAATTAAGGCGCACAGACAGGTATGCTTAGATCGATTGAGAAACATTTTCGATCGGCATAATCAGAAGTGGGGCTGTCTTAAGTCCTTCCGGGTGTTGCATGCATCTGCGCGCACTTAATGTCTCCTTTCACCACAAAGTGGTGTAGAGCATAAAATTATGAGGTGAGTTCGCCTTTAAGTTAATTCAGTGGGGAATTTAATACTTTTTAGAAGGCTCTGAAATGAAAAGGAATGAAAATGATTTTGTTAAATTTGCATAAAACGCGACAAGTTATACATCAAAGCTTTTCAACACGATGAACTTTTGTTTTGAGTTCACCGCATTTTTCCAACACTTCACCGGATTATTGTTGCTATGAAGCTGCAATTGATAATTGAAGTAGATCGATTCAGAAATACAGGCGGCATACAAAAATGTAATTTCGAAAAAAATTAAATTTTTAAGTGGTAATAGTTTCAAATACTTTGTAGATACTTCCGTCGAAAATCGACTTTTAGAGTCACATAAAGAATTTGATCCCCAATGAAATTTTAAGACATCGTTTCTCAACTTTTGAGGAATTATTTAAGCCGATTAAAATTCTTAAAAAAATTTACAGAGTACCACTACTCCGCCAATATAAGTAGTGCAGGAGAAGGTGTTAGATTCTCCGAATTTTTCAATTAGACCGTGGATGACGCGTGTTTATTACTTCAAATTTGTCTTTTCTTATTTCCGAAATGATAAATCGTTAAAAATAAGTGCCGAAAGTTTATATAGAGCTGTAAAAACCGGCATGTAAAACACACTTGCCTTGTAGGAGAGAAGTTTATTTAATTCCATTATATATGCTATACGCATACGAAGGCAAATAAATATACATATAATAACCACAAATCCTGATAATTTAATTCCTATGCTGCCATAATTTACGTGCATCTACTGCCGTTGCCATTGTCGCCCCTCCACATTCAATTACCGACCATAAACAGCTTATGGTTTTCATTTCCAATTTTATAATTTATAAAATAATTGTAATGCACTTTTAATGCCATTTTAATCCCTTATCATCTAAAAGCATATTTAATTTGCTCTTTCTGCGTGTCGGGGTGAAGATCTTCAGCACAGTTATTTAACTTTATTTTCTAAATACACAAAACTTAATGTAAAGCTTAATTACAAAAATTTGTTGTTGTTAACTCTTCCGTACATATCTGGTTGAGTTTGTTTGCCAAAAACAAAAATAAATATTTTCGTTATTTGAATTGCTTACAACAACTTAAGAGATTGGCAAAAATTTCTTTGAAAATTGCTTTGCAAATGGAAAGGGAATCAAGAGATATATGACGGAAATATTTTTGAAAATCATAGTTGAAATTTATTATTTTTTTACTTCGTTTCATTCTATTTTTTTTGTTTTTTTATTTATTTATCTTTTTTTTTGTTTTCAAAAGTCCTATGCAATGCATTTTGTTTTTGAAGTGAAAAAATGTTTGCAGAGAACCTGTTACGAATTCGAAAAGTACCAGGAATTTATTAAATTAAATAGCTTTCGTAAGCTTTCTTTTTTTAAACTCGTGGGATTGGTTAGATATTATGTTCTATAAGTTGCTTTTTCAATGATACATCTTGTGCAGACGTAATGACAATGTTATACAAAGTCTTTGAAGCTCTCTAGAGTATCAAGGCCAACAGCTTATGAACAGAACAAAGCTTTGCTTAAAGTTTTGACAAAAGTGCAATTAACCAAAGGCTCGTCTTGCGATTTCTTACGCTCATTGTAAATCTGCGAACATAAACCTTAGAATTATTAATTTACTCTCGCTAAAAATCCAAACTAGAGTCAAACATAAGTTTTATTACATGAAACCAACTAACGTTTAACATTTCGTTAATTTCATCTTAAGCAATAATTTTATTAATGTTAATAACTTAATTTTGATATCCGAATGAAGCGTTTACTCTCCTCCTGGGCTCCTTAACTCCAGTTGCAATTGGTTGCCAAAGTTTGCTTGTTTGAACGGATCAAGTGGTAGACTTTCATCTTAAATGGCTATAGTTTTATGGATATCGACAGTGAATGTGCATCTATTTTGACGTAGACAAGCTTTTTTCTTCTTTTTTTAAATGAGAACTTGTGCGGATCTATGCGATATCCAAAGGAACTTTGGAACCCTTTATTACATCTATCGATTCAGAATCGCTTTCTAGATCAATCTAACTGTGGCTGCCCATCTGTCCATTTTGCTTTCTTCTGTGTTCAACCTTTGGAATACAAGAAATTGTCGAGACATATTGATGAAATTTGATAAAACAAAGTGATGAAGTGCCGTTAAGAGTATATATAGTGTTTTTACTCCTGTTTACACTCTACACCCTCTGTGGTACTTGTGGTTGTGCGGACGTATTTAACGCAAAGAAGGGCTTAAGAGAATTCCACCATTTTTTATACCGATCGAAATAGAAAATTCTTTTGCCTAAACTTGTCTGTCAGTCCGTCAATTTCGGGATATTTTAATGAAATTTGATACATTTACATATTTTGGACCAAGAAGAAAAACTAGTGAAAATGTTTTGGATCGGTTCACTATTTCGTCCACTTAGGACCAAGTGAATACATGTTTGAGAATTTCGAACTTCAGTCTGTTATTTAGGGTTTAATAATACACACAAGGTAAATCAAACTGTCGATAGGTGAATAAGCAAACATAGACGAATCACTTCAGAATTCTATTTTAATCATATATATTTTAGAAGGGACACATTTTGGAGGGCACGATATTCGATATATCATAAGTCTTCCCAAGACCATTTGCTTGCTCTTGGGCCCTATGTTGGGAGATGCTGCTATTCATTTACTAGATCCGTACGAGCTTGCTATGCCCATTTAAAAACGTAAAGACATCAAATTTTCTTTCGTATAAATTTTAAATCAATCCCTCTTCGTTTCAATGAACTTAACCCGAGCATATGTCTTCGGCACTTATCTGTTATTTTGACATCTCTTATAATGCAATATTTAATAACTTTATTTCTTTTGATTAACTGCCTTACACACTTTTGCGCGTGTATTCAGTCCATTCTTGCAGTAGTCGATTTTGGCTCTGCTGGCTATCTTCTCTATCTTTGTCCTTGTCCAGACGCTTCGACGGCCGATACCAGAAAAAGAAATCGAAAACCAACTCGTTTTCGTGAGCAAAGAAGTTTTTTTTTCTCCTCCCATTTGGAATCGCTAACGGCTCACTTCGAATAACTGTCCCTCCCATTGCCTAGTGCAAAGACTTTACAGAGTGTTTCTTAAACATTATATTGAGAATATGTAAAGCACTCGTGCCAGTCTTTATTGAATCTCGTTCCTCATTTTGATCCGCACAAGTTCTCAAAACCGCATAGACTCTCTAATAGAGGATTTTTGACGAGAGCGGCAAATCTAACGTCTCTCCGTCTCAAATTAGGAAAAATACTTTAAAGTCGCTTTACAAAAATTTGAAATGAGAACTTTTTTAAGATTTCATTGTAGCTTTGCCTTGAGATATCATATTATTTCTAATACGAACAATTTCTCTCACTAAAAATCTAAAAGAAAGTTTTTTTTTGTTATAATAAGACTTAAAAATTTTTTTTTTTTTAACAACTAATTTTTGTTTTTTCCAACTCGACATCGTGACATAGTTTTAAAAAATCATGCCCTCATTTTCTATGCGAGAGAATAACGAACTATATCATAGTGTTCATAAGGGAATTTCTGAATGAGTTTTACATAGACCTTCATGATTTCATTCACACAGATTTGATTGCTTCAACTCATCATAGCTTACTTTTTTTTTTCTTTTTTACATTTTCATTGTTTTCGGTTTCGTTGCAATATCCATGAAGAATAAGAGAAAACGAAAGAAAAGCACTCACGTTAAAATCGAAGTCAAAGTCGTTCGTATTGTAAGGAGAATTGAAAAAAAAAAAAGTTGTTAAGACAAACCAAATAGAAAACGAAAAACAAAAGAAACATTTTATGCTTCAATGATTGCTTTGTGAAGAGTAAAATTGTTTATCAGAAAAATTCTTTGAATCGCAGAACAAAATAATAGTAATCGTGGGAGGTACTTATGATTAACAAATATTTGCTGATTGATTCAGCTAAGCTAAGTTAATGCGATGGGTTTGAGAATTTAAAACGGATTGAGGCGGTTTCCCATGCTTATGAAATTCAATTAGCTTATGAAATTCAATTATCGCTTAAGGAGCTTAAGCAAAAAACAAAAAATTTATATATCAAGAATGTCTTTGTTTGCATTAGGAATCAACGTAAATTCCACTGGCTTACGATAATCATTGATCCGATAAAACAATGCAGTTCATGTTGTACGTCATGGCGTATGAATGTTATAATTAAGAAAGTAATGAATTAAAACACGATGAATTTACAAGGAGGAAGATAGAAAGATGGAAAATACGCACAAGTATACTATCATATAGATAACAAACAAAGTCTTCATAAGAAATTATTTTTGTTACAATTCATTACATTAATCAGACGTTTATTGATTTTGCTAACAAATGCATTTTCTAAATTCTGACCTCACACTTGTGATGATTCATGATTTCTGTTTACTTAAAAACACACAGCGTATCTTATTCAATGAAAATGGGTGGCCTGAATATTATATCCAGATGGAGAAAAAGGTTAAAACATACACGCGTTGAATACAAGGGCAAGAAAAAGTCTGGTAGATAAGAAAATATGAACAGATAGACCCGAAATTCTGAATAGTGAGCATTCCCATTATTAAAAGTTGCAATTGGCTGCTGGGGCCAGCGGAAGGGCATTCCTTCTTAACATTACGTAAAAGTTTAATAAAACAATGAAACTTTCCTTACGACGGGTAGTAGATAATATGTACGAACGAGATTCTCAAATAACTTATCAAGAAACCCTAAACAAACTATTGTGTAACTGTGTACTACTAAGAACCTATACCTAGGTCTGTCTTTTAATTTTGAAGAAGGTAGGTCTAGGTAGGTGGATAAAATTGATGCAACTAAGTCGTCAACGGTCGAATACTTAAAAACTTTTGCTAAGAAAGCATAAAACATCAATATTAAGAACACCAATACCGTGTCTTGTTCTAGTCCCACGCTTCTGGTTAGGTTAAGTTTACGTAGAGCTATTATTAAGCTTCGCTATAGGGAACAAGGTTAACTGAAGAGGATAAACCAAATTCGAGATTAGAGAACACCTAACTTCAAGAAACATATCAAGTTGGACTGGCTATGCCATTCAGACGACATGCAAATAAACAAATAAACGGAAAGTTCATTTTCCTATAGTTTTAGACTAACTTACTGACCCCGTTGTTGCAGCGAGCACACGATTGTTCTTATGTTCAGCCGATCTCTGTAAGGGTAAGTGAATAGGTAACAAAACCTATCAGAAAAGAAGCAATTACTCTAATAGTCTCACACTAGTAGAAGATATCGGGTGTTGATGCGCATGGAATGGAGAGATGAGCAACAGATCGTTTACAAAGTAAATTGCTACTGCGTTGAATTGGGAATAGCTGATACGAAATCGGAGCAGCGTTAGGTAAAATCTGTAAACCTTTAAATCCGAAAGTCTGCAGCTGGGTGGCTGTCATTGCGTTGAGTCATTCACTGCAAAGACACTTCCCGTTATCGTGAATTTTCTATGTTTCTCTAGGCACGGATTTCGATATATTTCTTTAGGCAATAAATTTTGCTAAAGAACTACGCCATAGTTTTTAAATATGCTTAAAACCAGCCTCCTTTTAACTAATATGGTTACAAAAATTTTATAATTATAATTGTCATTGTAATTTATACGGATCAAAGAAGTAATTTTTAAGACTAAAATGCAGACTGAGCATTAGCAAGCAAGATCTGCTCTTTTTCTTTGAAGGATTAGGTGGTTAGTCTGCTCGCTTTAATAGAATTGAATATTTTATTGATATTTTATGAACCTGAACTGAAAATTATATAAAAAATTAAATTTATTTATGTATGTACACTTTATCAGTGCAATTGCCTTTAATAATATTTGCTACACAAGTGTGTGTATTTAAGTGCGAGTGAGTCTATAAAAGGGACATTGAAATAAATGAAGCACTTTACATGCACGAAGTAACCAAAAAAATGTACAAAACCTTGTCAACTCAACTCGAAATGTCAGTTGATAATTGCGAAGTTATAATGAATCTGCAGAAGTCATACAATGACAAGTCTCTTCAACGACAATAATACGGCGAATAAATGACAGCATACACTATAAGATAGATAGAGAGAAATGCATAGTCATGATAACAGTGTGTTTGTCTAGAGTGTGAGAGCCTAACACTACGAGAAATAAATGATTAAAATGATGATGTTGCAAATGTTGTGTAAAAGCGATTGTACCACACATTTCATACATATATATATATATATATATACATACATATGTAAAAGATTTTTCTAAATTCACACATAAGCAAGGGTTAACGGAATGCCATAGCTATGTATGAGGCAATACATAACCATAACATTATAGATGAAAGTTTGCCGTCAGTCAAATGGCGGTGGCGGCCGTAGTATAACCGCACAACTCATGAATTTTCATGAGAAATTAACTTTCAACGAGTTTGGAATTCAATGCTTAACCACAACAGCTACTAGCTGACGTTATAACTTATATTAATACGAAGATGGGTCACATCGACGTTATCAATGTTCACATAATTTTAATTATTATTATTATTATTTCTCCGTTTGTAAAATGTGGCCCTCCAATGCAATACAAAACACATAACTACTATAGCAAATTAAGTTTAACCATATTTTGGTTCTGGACAATCTGGATCTCTCCTGCACTTGAGTAGACAAAATCTACACATACATATATATATATATATATATATATATATATATATATACATGTTCAATTTTCTTTCTAGAAATTGCTTCCAATATTTGATATTTTTTTCAAAATGTGTTTTTTTTTTTTTATTTTTCATTTCCTCTTATTTTTCAGAAGATACCATCGAGGAATGTGCGTATCCTAGTTTTGTCGATACGCTTGCATTCAGAAATTACATAAATTCTTCTAATGAGAAATCTATTGAAATCGTAAATATTAGCTGAAAATCGTTGGCTTCACATAACTTAAGCTTGAAAAAGATCGGGCTGCTTTTCACCAACAGGCATATAATAGACAAAATTCAGACCAAAGATTAAATAAGGTTTCAAAAGTTGCTATCGACAGGTGTCAATGTGGAACAAACTTAAAGTTAAAACTTATTAAAGGGACTAATAAACCAAGTCATGAAATGGGCATGGTACGTTTCAAACTATGTTGGAAGTTTCGCAATCTGTCGGTCCATAGTTCGTCGTATAATATTGTGAAAAGAAACAAAATGCGTTCTTCATTTATGCTTAGCGGGCTTACTATGAAATTCATAGAAGTATGTTTGGCATTTATGTAGCATGTATTGCCGATGCGTTCTGTTGGTGCAGAATTAAATTACACCTGTTCTTGTAAACCTGTAAAAGTGACATTTGCGATTTTTATTATGTCTGCGAAACAAAGTTTTTTGAGTGCCAGTCTCAGGGCATAATGAAACCTTTCATTACAGAACATGATACTTGACTCTGTGTGCGTACGAGCCGGAAGCAAGTAGTGAATATCGCGAAAAGGCAAGGCAAGATTAAAAAAGTGACGCCAAAGTCGCTCAAAAATCAATGTCATGCTAGCAGTTCTCTTCGGTTATTGCGGTGTCTCTTCCGCCAGAGGAAAATGTTATTATATGGTTGTCACGAAGGTGTCCAAGCGATGAAATTAATTTGAAAGAATAAATGACTATTGACCTTATCACCCTCGAGTAGAAATTTTGCACCAACAAAGGAAAATTGCTACTGAACTAACTGGAATAAGCTAAATAGCAAAATAATTGCAATTTCTTTATATAAAATGGGTGGTATCCAAGCCTCATGCTGTCAATTACATGGTCTAACCATGGTCATCATATTTGGGGAGAACTTTTAATTTTCCACCCTTAAAAATTGATAAAAGAAACTTTAAACATGAAGAAACTTTAAAAACGGATCTAATCCGCTCACATGAGCTGAAAAGCTGAACCGATCTTTTTGATCTGAATCAATAAATCGGTATAAATATTTAAAAGGATTAGCTAAAGGAAAAAACCTGAACCGATCTTTTTGATCTTAATCAAAAATTTGATATAAATATTTACGAGAATTAGCGAATGTTTTAGATCGGCCGACTAACCTCTTTATGGTTAATAAAAAGCTTTAAAGCTTTTGAAATGCTGTCACAAGGCTGTAGTGACGGTGAAATTCACTTTAAACTGATTGTAAATGTTTTTTTCCTTTTTTCTTTTGTTATTTTAGAAATTTTATTAAATTTTTGTATTTTCACTTGCATTTATCGGATTCTATGCTTGTGTGTGAATTTGTATAAATTCACAAATAAAACTTTAACTAACCACAATTTAAGGCAATTAAAAGTTTTACTGATTGATTCATAGAAAAGTTTTTGCTGGTGTATATTATGTAGTCACTACTGCAACTAAACTTTTTTAAATAGTTTCCGGACAAGTATTTGAAAATGTTTTATTTTAATATTTTAATATTAAATTGATTAAAATTTTTATTCTTCTTCTTATAACAAAATCTTCTTACATATTGATATGAAAATTTACATTAAATTTATAAATAAATTTAATTTGTTCTCTTTCAATTAAATTAAATTGAATTTAATGTACTTGAATATTTTTCGAAAGTACTTCCTTAAAGCTAATCAATAAACTTAGTTAAATTATAAAAAAATTTAATATAAAATCTTTTCTTTTCAGTTCGTTAATGCCATGAAACACGACAGCATATGCATACATGATAGCATATCATTACCGCACTCGTCATTATGGTTTCGTAATGAAGAACTCATGTCTTTCGTTTTTTGTTTTGCCGCAAGGATAAGATGCTAAGCAAGCATAACTTTTTACCATGTAACCATGATGAAGCAAATATCAAAATTCTTAACCAACGTCAGAGTGAAAGAGTTACTCATGTGCATACACATTGCATATGCTTGCTATTACGCCTCCGCAAATCTAGCAAAAAATTATGCTAAGGAAAAAGAAGCCACCGAAATATATTCTACCAAAAATTAACTTCCACAATATCAAATATAAGAAGCAGTGGTGTCAGTATCAACAATAACTACAAACTTGCAACAAAACTTAAGTTTTAAGTAAAATTTTTACGATTATACGCAGTGCATACACTATTATCATCTCAACTTTAACCTCATTTTGTCAACTTTTTACGAATAAAAATACATAAAATTTTATAGTCTGTCGTATATGAGCTTGAATTGAGTTTGATTGTTGATTTTTCTTTCATTTTCTTTTTTCCATTTTTTCCACTTTTTTTTTTTTTTTTGCTTCACATAGAGTATAAAAGACTTTCAAAATAATCTGTGACATTAACTATTAAAGTACGGAACTCAATTTCAATGGCTTGAAAGAGTAAATGAACTTTTATCGTTTCTACATATGTCGTCTATGTGTAAATACATAGAACATTGTATGAACTACTTATACGTCGTTTGTATGGCTTTTGAAAGCAAGGCACATTTAATCACGCATAAAAAGCTTATAAAAACTAATGAATGCTTTCAAAATGTTAGTTTTTATGCACAAAGCAAACATTAAGTCATAGGCGGATCTAAAAGCTAAATTTCACAAAGAAAATATAATATATGGCTCGTTCAGCCGAGATAATAAACTCTGATTAGAGATATATTTAAGAGTCTAATGTCAAATTGTAGAAATCTTTGCTGTAATAGTAGGAAAAACTCAAAATTCAAACTCAAAGCCAGATGAAGATAGATCGCATCGTTTAAGGTTGGTGTCTTCGCTAAAAATGTGTTTGCTGAGTTACGGCTTATCGTGAAGTAAAAGAGAAACAATTAAAATAAAAAAGCGCATATAAAACAAACTAAGACTTCAATTACGATCACAAGAACAAAAAGCAACTAAATTATTGCCATTAACTCTCACGCATAGTTACAGTACAAACACATTGAAGGAATGCATTATGCAAATTGAGTTATAACAATTTTCAGTACTTTAGATACTTCTTCAAAAATGCTAAAATCTATCAGAGAAACCTCAGTTTATTACTATGTCCAGGGTTTTTCATCGCCAAATTCGGGCCAAATATGCCTTCGCTACTAATCGTATTTTATTATGAAAATAAATCGAGAATTGTACTATGGGAGTTAGTAACTAGCCTTGGTCGCAAAAGGGGTTCACATGAGAGCGTGTTTCAAAAATTCTAAATATCATTTTTTATATTTTTACAGATAAATATGAAAAAGGCTGTTATTATTAAAAAAATATACTAAAAAGGTTAATATTTGCTGTGTTGCGATGTTAAAAGTAGTCTGTGCAATCATTCTTCTCAAGTATTGTTGGTCGTACGACCGCATAAACTTAATATATCACAAATGAAGAAATGCAAGAAATGCAAAATAGGTTACTAAAAAAAGTGTGACGTACTACACTCTAGCGTAGTTAGTAGCGTATTTAAAAATTTAGCTCTTAATAAAATGTCAATTGCACAGCCTTGGAAATTGAATATGAGCCAAAGGTAAATGGAGAGAAAACTAATGAATGAAAATGTTTGACTAAATATTTGAAAGTAAATTGATTTTTTCCACTTATTATGCTCTCTAAATTTTTCATACAAATCAAGCGTATGAACGAAAATGCTTGATGAAAATTTATAGAAATGCCTTTAAACAAATCTTCCGATGAGTTTGAATAATAAATTGATGTAGTGTATAATTTTTTTTTTTTTTTTTTTTTTTAAATTGTGCGATTTTCAAAGGGCCCACCCGGAAATTCTGATTAAATAACAGGTACCAATGAATTTTTAAATATTTCGCATGAACTTGCTCATATCATATTTCTGATACGGGAAATGCATTTATTTGAAAATACAGCATATCATAGATTGCAAATAGACCGACGTTCGGGAATCGCGTCATTTATTGATTGAGTTAATATTTTTTTCCCTTTCTGCAAAATTGAAAAAGTTGTTTTTAAATAAATTTTACAGAGAAAAACACTTGCAGCTAACTATACTTTATGTACTGAAAAATAAATCAAACAAAATGAAATGCGGGTAGGTTTTCTATATAGTAGACAACGAATCTTTTAATACTCAACATATGCAATAATAGATCTTTAAAAAATATTTTATGAATTTTATGGAAAATCTCTACTGATCCCATGTAGGGCGATTTTAAAAGTAAGGCTACGAAAGTGTTTAATAATTTCAATATTTTAAGTGGTGTAGTAAATGGGATTATAAAAAATACGGCGATATCTCTAAACCGAGCTCCAGCTGTCAGAGCGGTACAGTTGTGCAGCCTGAAGATTTCAAAATGATGTTAAGCGAATCGACACAACTCTAAAATAGCTGAAATAAATTCAAAGCTAACCGTTTAAAAGACGGCACTGTCTGTTTTTAATTCTTCAGGTTCAATGAAGGCTTCATTTACTACTTTATAGTACTTTATAGTAGTAAAGGAAATTCTGTTATCTTCACTAAGTATATGCGTATCAAATGCTTTCAATTTTCGCACTTTGTAGTGAAAACATAAAAGAACGTGAGCGGAAATATGACGAGAGTAGTGAATAATTCGGATTCCCATAAACAATCATATGTATAGCTTCCATATTTTTGAAACTCCTCGTACTACCTTATCTTTTGTTTTTAAACGTAATCAAATCACTTAGGTGATGTAGTCTTGTAGGTGCAATAGTATGATGATCAAGGAAGAAATGAGAAAAGACGAAGAGATAGAGAGCGAGTGGCCCCAGCCTAGTGGTCGCAGCTACGGACTGGGTATGGGCACACTGTAAAGGGGTTTGAAACCGTGATCACCGTCTTGATATTCTCCATCCTTATATACTCGGCTATGTAACAGCCCTCAAAATAGCGGCAAAGTGACACGTTACACCACACACAAAGCCATTTAATATAAAATTTATAATATCATTATGATTGCAGGTCTCGCGAACATAAAGTTGCTCTAACTAACTAAATATAAACTTTAGCAATCGGTGAATTTAATTGAAGCGTATACATCTACAATCTGCTATGAAATAATACAGTTTGATAGGTTAAAACATCAAATAAATGTACAATACAATCCAGTGCACAAGTAAAGTCTAAGTAAAGCCCGAAGAGTATTTGGTGACCCTTAACATTTAATATTGCGATTTAATAATTCAACCGAAATGTTTTATCAAAACCGCCGCAGAAGAACTTTAAAGACATTCTTGTATTAAAAGTTATATCATAAAGCTCTGCAAGTATATCGAGAAATTGCAGATATGTTGCTCTGCAAGTGTCCATAAAATAATTTCGATTAATTCAAGCTACGAACTACTTCACTTCACTTTCGGGTTCCTTGTGACAACTTGAATAACATTTATCACTTCATTCTTACATCAGAATCGAGAAATATAATCAAAGAACGCTGGTTATCAAATCTTGAATCTTCAATTTTCAAATAACTAGTGCCCAGATTTTGTTGATACACATATACTTTCTGGTCGAGGTTAAATCGACATATGTTATTCAGATGTGATACCATTAATTTTTTTTTTGATAAATTGCTACTATGGACTAGTTTTCATCATAAAATATTGAAAATTAAATCATTTTCTGGAAACTTAAACCATTTTCATTATAAAGCATTAACGGTTCAATCTTTTTGGCATATAAAGGTTTAGATTTCATGAGAATTCTTATATTCCAAAATATGGTATCCAAAAAATAGACTTGCGGGATTAAATTTCGGTAAGGTTGATATCTATGTCGAATTATATAGAAAGTTACTGGAACATCAATTCTTAGCCACTTTTCCACATAAATTTGCTCTTAGCTCACGAACAAAACCAATAAGTTTTGTGAATAAGGTCGTTGGAGCAAACCAATTCCTAAAGTCCCTGAAGTACCTAATCATAAAGTAAAAAGTCCAATAAAGTTATGTCGCATGATCTTTGTACCAAACTCCCGTACGCATTTTTGGCCATTAAATGGTGGTCGAGTTTTTCTCACAATAAATTGGTGGGACGACGACATTTACGGCTTGTTGCACGATTCTATTAAAACCATATATCGTCCAAGTCGAAATCATCTAATTTGTGCCACAAAATATCAGCCATCATGCCACTGTAGCATTCTCCATTGAAGGCAACCGCAATGCTCAATAGGCACACCCGACAGTTATATGTCGTTCAGTAGCGGGCAGAAAAAACAAGAAAATATTTGAAATGCCAAACTTTGCTCTTGGTGCTCTTCGCAGAAATTCGATAAAAATACAAGCAATTAACAAATTATCCAATTTGCTTACAATAACAATACTGGAACTTTTTCTCGCTTTATTTTTGCCTCGCAGTGAAATGATTGAATTTGTGCATATGTGAGAACAAATCTATTAAAAAAATATATCATGAATATGGGAAAATATTGTGAAATGAAAAAATTGGCGCAAAAAAAGGGTTTTTTTTTTTTTGAAACATTCGAAATCTTTATAAAAACATTTTAAAGTAAGTTATGAATTTAAAACCAATTATGAATTGACATTCAATCGATTTCTGAATAATGGAAATTATCTGCTTATTTAGTGTAATTAAAATAAACGTATTCTTGCGTTATTCCTATACATTTATACGGAATGGATGGATGTATACCACTTTTATTAATTCATTCTCAATGTATGAAATGAAAATAGGGGAAGATGATCGTGCAACACGAATGAGGAAAAAAAATTAATCTAATTTTTATTATGTAAGCATGTGTTTTACTTAATTCATTCACCGCATTTATTACATTATTATTAATTTCATCAAGAAATCATTATAAGCGCGAAGTAAGAAGTTGACGGAATGTGGTAAACGTTCCCTTACGCTATAGTATGGTTGTTACAAACGAGTAAGAACATTATAGTCGGCCAAAGGCCGTCGTTAGGTGCGCTAGACCACTTATTCTAGTACAGTTATTCACCCGTTAAGGGTGATAATATATCAAAGCTGGCACATTATTTTCATGCAAGGTAACACTTTTCATGGACGCCCACATACGCAGGATGCTCTAAACGTCGTATAACGCGATCCAAATTTAGCAATTTTAATTTACTTTCTAAAAATTTTATTATTTTTCAGTTTTGCGCCTTAAAAAACCAGAAATTAAACTTTCTTTCCATATAAGGTCATGCTTTTCATGATAACTTTCACATATGTTGATGTCTAATAAATGGACCTACGTGATCCAAGTTCCAAATTGATATTTTTATATCATTTATATAACAGAATGTTGCAAGCTTGATGGCCTATTTTGAAAGGGCTATGCCAGCCAGATTTATACAAAAGAACGTTGCAAGATTAGTCCAATGATTGCTTCCACGTGCATGCTTGATATACAACTTCGAACAACGACATGCCGAGCAAATTTACGGAGAAAAGCTATGCGAAGTTTAGCTAATCCAAACATTATTTATATTATTTCTAGGGGAGTTAGTTATTAGATCTATGGGAGTTTCAATATTTCTGTTGCCGACTTAAATGTTAAGTTGCAGTTTTTTGTCTAAAATTTTGCGACCATAAGTATTTGAAAAGCAATTAACAGCATTCAGACAGGCAGCTGAGCACCGCTAAAACGATTCTGAATTGTACATCAATAAAATAAAAAACATATACTTCAGGTGTTTTGTGTATTGAAGTGACTTTTACTACTAACATAGCTAGAAGATGATGAAGAAGTTATGTATAAACATTTTCAAAGCATTGAAAAAATAATCTTCAATTTTTTTAAATCGGGTTATGCTGAAATCGTGTTATATCGAAACTGCGCTTTATAAGTATCATGTTAGCCGGAGAACGCCTGCATATGCTCTTTTTTACCCGTTCTTATGTTTATATGATGTGTTCAAAAAAAAAAACATTTATTTATTCATTAATATCTAACTTGACAGTGCCAAACTAATTCCCCTTAGATATAATACACCAGTTCCAGCGCCTTTTCCAATTTTCAAAGAACTTCTGATATGCTTATTGGGGCCATGAGCTCTTCCAGCCATGCAGTCTTTCTTTCCTTAACCGTGTCAAAAGTCCGTCCTTCCACGGGTCCTTTCAGTTTTGGGAACAGAAAAAAGTAGCACAAGGACAATACTATCAATAGAACGACAAAAAATTCGAAGATCGAATGTACGTAGCCCACGAAATTGTTTTTGAGCCCACCTCGTATATTAATTTCATATCCACTTGCTTTAATTTTAATTCGGTTAAGCCATTAAACTTAAGCATTGTCTAATCCAGCTGAATCTTTGCTTTAGTTGGTACAATTTCTACTCAACGTTTTACACAAATTATAGACACATCATCATAACAAGGGTTCGGTTCACTTTGATGTTGTTTGAAATGTAGGCTTTCCTTTCCCTTTTTCACAAAATGCCATACGCTTTACTCGCTTTATATTTAAATAGCCGAGTAAGTAAGAATCCCGATTACCAAGTCAGTGTCTATGGACTCAAATCAAAGTGCGGCATCGTTCGCTTTGGTCGTAGCTGTAGTGAGAGTGCTTGGTCGATGAAAGTATGATACCTATTGATTTGACGCAGCCGCTGGGCTGAACACCCCCCTCCCCTTTTTGCTTTCTGTTTTCTCACTTCTCTATCCTTCTCCGTCGCTATGTTATACGTATAGACCGCATCCCCTGATAGGTCAAATTTTTAAAAGAAAAGAACGTAATCTCAAGAAGACAATAACCAAATTTTAGACACAAACGTTTATCAGAATATTCTACACACGTAACGGTTGGTTAAATTATACCTCCATACAGCAAGAACAAACATTTTATGCGAACGTCCAATTTTCTTCTTCAGTTTCTTTTCTCATCTTTGCTTCTCTTCGCAGCTAAAAGAAGTCCTGCATTAAAAGCGAATATTTGAAAAATTATTAAAACAAATAATTTTTGTTTGTTTTCATTGAATGACGATTTTACAAATTTTTTTATCTTACCAATAAATTGGCAGAAATCTTTATCGGTAACTCTATAGAAACACTGCACAGGAGAGTATTGAAATTGAAAAGGGGAAAAAAAATTGTGTATTGAAAATTGTAATTCGCCGGGATCAGAAGTCAGTGAAGTGTGTAAAAGCAACTTAAACGCTTACAATCACTGCGAAAATATTACAAAAATGCGAAAAATAAAAAATAAAATCAAACAAAAAAAAAAAAAAAATTCAATGTAGGAGCATGAATATGTACAAAATGCTTATGAAAACGGAATGCAAACAAAAAATATCTGAATAATCGCATTTGTCGAAGAGATGAAAACCAATTTACGATTTATTTAAAATAGGGATCAAGTGCACGAAATATATGTCTTTATATGTAAAAATTTAAATAAATGATTAACCCAAGCAAAGACTCTTAGACTATGCAACATAATCGAAACGTGCTCTTACATTTTTATGATCCAATCTATAGTTTTTCAACGGAAACATTCCATATAGATAAACGTAACATACATGAACATAGCTCCAACAAAAGCATTGAGCTTTCAAGAGACTAAAATTCATTTCTACAATCCGCACATGTGTGTGCTGAGATTTGAAAAAATCTCAGTCTGATTGCATTTTTCGTATTAGATTAGGTGTTTTTTTTTTTAATTACCCCGATCAAAAAATGTCGGCGGCCAGTGACTACCAGCTTTATGAACTTTTGTGAGTTTTTGGGACTCTGACGGTTAACCATAAATTGAAAAACTTCAGAAAATTGCAAATTTTCTGACTATAATACGCTTCGGACGTAGGAACGAGTAAAACGCATCACATCACACGCATCACATTTTGTTTGAATGTGCGGCCATCCGAAGAATCAAACGCCAATTATTTGGTGAACAACGCCAGACATAATATTGTGTTCCGCGATAATGTAGGTGGCGGGAGTCGTAAGCTGGCCTCACTGACAAAAACAATAGACATTTCAGTTCGCGTTACGGTTTGCTCACATAACCATACTATACAATCCTATTATATCTTCAATTCATGTCTTGTTTTCCAAAGTATGCCCAATGCATTTTTTCTACATTTACGCTATTTATTTTTTTTTTTCGAAATATTTATCCAACTCGCTCTTGACTAACTTTCATGCGTGGAAGAATTTATATACCAACTTTATATTTAGAAAGATTTGTGTATGTGGTTGTGCCGCAAAACTATTGAATCGACAATCAGAAGAGATGTATGCATGGTGTCTAGGTCGTTTTTCAATCACATCTCACACTACGAAATTCACTTTACGCTTTATCCTCCCGAAAGCAATTGAAAAACAAGTAAAATCTTCTAATTTCTTGATTACATCGCCAGGATTTTTTCTTGTGTCATAATTTGGGCGTTTCACTTGAAGTAGAATCATTTGGAAATTATTTGTATACAATATAATCTAAGTAACCAGTTTGACACCGCATATGAACGTGACTCTTCAGACGCAGATAGTAAGCGAAGAATGCATTGAGAATGCATGAAGAGGACAAAAGAGGATAGAAGAGACAGTAAGTCCCGCAACTGAAGCTCGAGCATAGCGGTTGATGTCATCGTTTGTAAAGAAATACGAGAGCAATCCCCGAAGTAAATGGCAGTATTTGTTGCATTAAGGAATAAATATTTTTTTGATGTTAGACAAGATTTGCTGAGGACAAGCCATTAAAAGTAATTCTGAAGGGCTTCGAAACTTGTCCAATTGTAAACGTATATCGACAAGTAATTCAAAGCAAAATGTTGTTAGAAAAAAAACATTTGTTGTGTACTATGCTAATAAACTTTATACCATTCTTGATAGATCGTCGATGCGAGCACAACACACGTGGTGGAACGATTTAAACCAAAAAATATTCACTTTACACAAAAGATCTTACGGAAATAAATTATCGAAAGACGATTTACAAAACTTTGTTAACAGTTGATGCGTCGCGGATGTAAGTGCAAGGCATTCAGGAGATTTAAATTGCCTCTCCACGTGAACACTATTTGTGGGAGACAATTGAGCAAAATTACGAAGACAAAGTTTGATATAAATTCTGATCGAAAAAATGATTGAAGAAGTGAAAGAAACTTTAGTATTGACTTTGTATACATTTTAAAACGTAGAGGACATTGGTTGTAAGGGATCATGAGGTAATAATGTTTTTGGAATATTGCCGTTAAGTTAAGCCTGCTTTAATGTGTACCAAAAATGTTTTTCGTTCTCTAAGAGGTTTTAATTTTTTTCTTCTTCCTTTCATGTGAGTATTTTGTTTTTTTTTTTCAACGAAATCCATGTAAACCGCAATTGCCAGACATATGACAATTCGTTGGCAAAGTACACTTAAACATAATCATATTCCATAACCTTTGCCCGTGTGTGTGAAAAGACGAACATATCGACATACGTTTTTCAACACTCTTAGAGCGACAGCAATAACCTGAAAATCCACGAATAATGAAAAAGGTCTCGATGTGTAAGAAAAACACTTAAAAGCATCAAGAAATTGTGTTAGCACGACGCTTAATGCACTTAATAAAAAGTGTGTGTATTCAAATTTATTTCACGCTATGAAGACTTTATAAAACAATGGGAAAAGTTTAAAAGAAAACATTTAAGGGGAAATATAAATTTCCTTATTTATCTATAGTTTTCTAAGAACGGGCAATAACCTCTTATGTCTCCTGCTTCTCGAAAGGAAGCTTTACTCACTGACTACAAAATAGGAAAAATGGGTTTTTAAAATAGTCAAAGGGGATCATGTTAAGGACGCTGAATAGGAAAGAGCTTATGAGCAAATTTCCTTCTTTTAACGAAAATGAAACAAAGTACACTAAGAATATATGCTCCAATATCCAATTTTAAGATGGAACTGTCAGATCATGTCTATAAAAAAGCCAGAATTTTATTTATTATTATTATTATTATTATTATTTTTTTTTTTTGACATATTTGAGTAGGCATTCACTAACTGGGAAAGAACGGCGACTACTAAGTTAGTGTTCGCGGATGCAAATCTCAAGCACGGTAGAATTTTCTTTGGTGCCACAGTGAGTGATCAGTCAGTAAAGGCACACCCACTATGCTGCGACCGGATCCTCCCGATCTCTTTCTCTTACACGAATAAAGGACATACCTCGAGTGGTTGGTCATGATAGAAAAAAAAAAAAGAAAAAAGAATGCTTTTTATATACGTAGGCATGGCAGTGATCACGGAGCATTATAGACAGAGGCAAAAGAGACTAGTATTTCCGTACGTTGGACTCGAAAGGAGGAGAACATAAAGAGCACTGCAGGTAAAGTGTTTCATAGGTAAGATTGTCATATAAAAATATGTGTCGTGCACTTTATTTATATTACCGTCCTTTTCCTTTTTGTATACCCACCGAAGAAGGCTGGGCTCAGAAGCAAGTTGTAGGTACCCTAACAAGTATATAAGTTATTGATTGAAGTGATCAAAGCAAATGTGGCTGTGCAATGCTTGCAGTAAGCAATCCCCTGAACGCAAAAATGAAGAAATTCGTTTCGAATTCTGCAAAAGCTTTGAAACTTTTTGGACGTAGGGTTTCTTTGGTATTGGTATTGCCCTGCTCTATGCATGATTCTATAGTACGTGTACAAAATTGAAAAAAATCGGCGGTGGTTAAACAATATTATATTGAAGTTCAATTTTTTGAACTTTTTTATTTTTAAGGTAAAGTTGGTCAGCACAGAATAACTTGCCATTGGGAAATATAAGTTTATTACTGGTTTTCTTTAACCGATTTTACGAACGTAATATTCTATTTAATTTGCTTTTCATGCGTATAGTTAAAAAATGAAGAAGTAATTGCAAGCATGGATTTTTAAAAAAATATTTTCAGGCACATATCTACTTACGTGCCAACTGTTAAAGGCTACTGACAAGTTTAGCTCAATTGTTGAACGAGAGTTATACGTTAGTAAAAATAATATACGTGAAAACAAAAGATAACCATGCATATCTTAATGCTCTTGTAAATCAGATTCTGTCTATTTGAGTTAAGTGTGACTAAGAAGACTAATAATTGCCTTTGATTTCTTATCTATAAATTTATAATGAAATGTATAATGACTTCATAGAGTGTGTAAATCTTTATTTGCGTGAAAAGCGAGTGCGATTTAGTTTAGTAGTCTATAGGTTGGTTGAATTGACGATTAAAAGGTTAAAACTTTGTACAGAACGATATGTTAACTCCGAACATATTCTTTTTACTGCTGCCGTGTTATAATAAATATGAACCTTGCTGGCGTGTTTTAGTCTTTTAAGGCAGTAAGCGAATAACTTTTTTAGAAGCTGTTATCATTGCATTCTCTATACCTTACACTTTTTATAGTAAAGGATGTAATAACTACAAAGACTTAAGGCAGACCCCACCTTGTATTACACTGATTTCATCTAGAAAATGATTCTCTGAATGAAGATGAATCTGGATCGATATAAGCTTGCGCTCGACAAAAATTTGGATCGGATAGGGAAAATTTGTGAACTCCTCCCTTTATTCTTACGGAAACAGAAGGATGCCGGCAAGATCTTAAGGTACTAAGTAGTGTTTTCGACAGTATTTTGTTAGTTCTAAACTTTTTTTTTTTTGTAATGCGATCAACCGCTCGGGGGATGTCCTGTATTCGTTTACCACGATGACATTCAAAAAGAAGCGAGAAAATGTAGAGAGATAGGAAGACGCCCTCAGCTTAGTTGGTAAGTGTAATGCCTTTACCGACTGAGCAGTCGTTGTAGTGTTGCAGTAAAAATCGACCGCACTTGAGATGTGAATCCGCGAACAACAAAATCTTGGAAAATATTATTAATTGCTTAATATTTTCATAAATTATCTTTGACGAAGCTTTCTTAAATTTCCGACTGAAAATTATTCCTTTACACGTATCCATTCCATAGCTAACAAAAAAAATTATTGGTATTGTATACATATATATGTACAAATATATGTCTAATAGTGAGTATTCGAAACTTGGATGAAGACGCACATAATAATCTTTGTGATCCCAACTATTATATGATAAAATTTGCATGAAACGTCCTTATTTGCTTTAATAATTTAGCAAAATTGAGCAATAAATACATTTACATAAATGGTTTCATTATACTTTTACCAAAAAAAAAAAAAAAAGAAGAAAAAAAATCCTTAATGGTTCCAATTTACTGGAAGACAGCATCAATAAATTCTCTTTAATTTTTCTTTTTCCATCAACAAATATTTGAATATGTTGACAAAGGGAAAGTACGAATTTAATATGTGTATGTGCGTACGAGAATTTAACCAAATTGTGGGTGTTAACCACAAACACTCAGATATTCGCTTACATATAAATACGTATATGCATAAACTGTTTTCTTTTTTGCTTTTTATAGACCAAAATCCATAAGTTAAACAAACGTAGCAGAAGATCCCATAAAAATTGAACCATTAAGCTGATTTATTCTACAATATCTAGAAAACAAAAAAGACTCTTATAATGCTTGAAATATGCTTATTTTATAAAACCATATTCGTTTGGTTTTTTCTTTTTTTTTTCTTTTTTTTTTTGTTTTCCTTATTTCTTTTGAGGGATTGAGTGGAAATGTTATAAGGAGGGTAAGAAAATTGTGAAAATTTTCCGTTATTTCGTACTATAACAAATTTTACCGTAGGGAATGTCGATATTGAAAGCATTATAAAAACAAAAAAGAAAAAAAAAAAAAAAAAAAGAGTTAAAATATCATAAGAACTAAAATTAAAGAATATTACGTTTCAGAGTTAAAAAGCATAACGAGATAAGAAAAAAATTAGAATATATTGACGAGGAACTTTTCTAAAGCAATTTTCAAATGAAATCTTTTATAAAGATATTGTCGAATACCGAAAAAGGATAGAGAGAAACCAATCTTTTGAAGCATATTTCATTTAAAAATTATAATCGAACGAATGTCACGTAGCTACGGCAGATAAGGATTAAAAGGCACATCAATAACGTGGCTTTTATACCAATTAATAAGAAAGCACAATGTGTTTGCCTACCTCAGAAATAGGCCCAATTAAGTTTATAAAACATGTTATGATGTCTGTCTGCTTATCCGTCTACTCTGATATTTTTATGATAGTAGATTTCTCAAGTATCTCAAAAATGATTCAATTGGGCGTTATCCGGACAAGTAGACGGATAGGTAAGGATCACGACCACAAATTCAGTATTCGCAGATTGAAATGTCAGTGTGGTGGACTTTGGTCGTAGTTAAAGTAAGTGCTTAGTTAGTAAAGGCGTAACACTTACTGATCGGGCATCCACTAGACTGTGGCCACCATCTCCATATTTGCTACTGTCCCACTTCTTTCGGCATTAAAACCTTTGTTGTTGATATGAATGGACCGTACAGAAATGGTTAAAGCTACAAAACATCCACAGCATATGTGAAATTTCCCCTCTAAACCACATCACTTTGAAGCGCTAACCCTGAATCTAATATGTGCTAATATATTATAGCGCTAGTCACGTGTACAGAGCAACCCAAGATATAAAATGCGATTAGTGGATTACTTAAGTAAGCATTGGAAGTAAGACATCATGAAAACCAGCGCAGCTTGCTTTAAAACGCCGCAACTTGTCTGAAAAAAATCGAGTAGAAACTCGAGGATATCTGTGATGATTCGTTACGAAAATTTGATATTTGAAGTTTTCAGAAAACACTGCTGGTTTCGAAAATGTTGAGTTGACGGTGTAAACGTGAAAATTGTGGTTTTTTCCTTTTTTTATCCTTTTGTATGTTTCATATTAAATAGACTTTTGATATCGAGCATCCTTTCGTTGTTAGCCAGGAAATCCAATTTTTTCCATATTTAAGTTTTCGAGCAACGTGTTCTAGGGCTCGAAAAATCAAATATTGCTCTTTCTTTTAGAGTACACCTGGTCAGCTTAATGTAACACTCGTTCATTGACGATAATTTGACCATCAAGTGCTGTTATGAAAATTGGCATTAAGCTGAATTCACTTTGTGTTAGGGAGGCAAACAGTACGCAGAGTGCTCATAATTTGTACTTATCGTAGAAATTTTTTTTAGAACACAATCGATATAACGACTTTTTTGTATAAGGCAATCGATCCAATGTGAGCATAGCTTGTTTCTATCTTTATATTCTTCCATCCGTCTTTGCTATAATTTGCTATGAAAAAACTCTCTGCAATTTTTAATAAAAAATTTATTTTGACAACTTTTCCAACGTTTGGCAATTTTTTGAGAGAAACTATTTTTGTTGTTTGAATTTTTCCGCTTCAAGATTAATGATTGCAACAATTTGTTACTTTGTTACAAACAGAAACTTGAAATAGAATATTTTTAATGTGGTATAAAAATTAAGTTTTCAGTCTACGTTTCGCGGAACCTTCATCGATGTAAGTAAGTTTGCAATTTGTTTCTCTAAAAAGTGTGAATTTTCGAAGAAATGCAATTAATAATCTTTTACTTTAATTTTATTCTGTTTCCATCATATTAGCTTTCTTCTTCCATTTGTAACGCACAAAATTGCGCATTCATAAAGCATGTATTTTTTTGATCCGTGCAAGACTTTGGATCGGTTTGACTATATTCGCCTATCCGTCCTTCTGTGCGTTTGCCTTTTCGTTCATCTGTACGTTCCATTGTCCTTTGTTCCGTCCTTTGTTGGTTGGAAAAGTCATTTTGGCAAAAATGAATACAAAGATTTGAAAGTGAACATAAACACTTTTATTTGGTACCTACAGACTAGGTTCCAAAATGGACATAACGCTTCCATCCACGCTTGCACGAAGCAAATCTACACTTTATAAGCCGTGTTAGATTGCAATTTCAAAGTATATATTCAGGGAGACCGTCCAAAATTTCAATGAAAAAAGTTAAAAGCATTTAATCCCTTACATCACTTTCCCTAATGCTATTCTTCACCGCTTTTTGTTATAAAACACCAAAAATTATATATCCTTACCATGTAAAGGCTTAATATTAATGAGGCTCGTTGTGTGGGAACAGCACCAAAACTGAAACCGATGTAATTCAAAATTAATGAAATTCATTTTCTTATGTTTATAAAAAAGTATTTAAAAGCTCCCTTGTTAGAACACTTACATGAGAAAGTGTGCGAAAGATAGGCCTGTTGCGAAATTATCG
Organism: Glossina austeni; assembly: GCA_000688735.1. Classification (NCBI taxonomy): domain Eukaryota; kingdom Metazoa; phylum Arthropoda; class Insecta; order Diptera; family Glossinidae; genus Glossina; species Glossina austeni. Next base: position 186,459 of record KK502517.1, read on the forward strand.
CGGCAAATTTTTATGCCAAACCATTATTTTCATCCTAAATAGAAAACATTTGTAACGTGCAACCTAAACGATATCTAAAGATATAAACATTTTCTCAGTTAAACGACCGGAATACGCTTACTTACAATAGTAACAAATCGGTTTGAAATGGTAGTGCTTGTTATTTCATCATAAGTCTTCCATACATTTTCGCTTTATTTGAACGCTTTCGAGCTTCTTTTCAATAAATAACGTATTGAAATTTTTTAAAAACCAAATATTCCTGTAATTTCGTCTTACTTTCTTAGTACTATTTTTATATACCGTTAAATGGAGAAATGATAAAATTTTTGGTATTCTGATAAACGACGGTTACACCATAAACTCGCGAGGCAATTTAACGCTTTATAGTCGCATAATATCATGTCAACTAGAGCAACTTGTATAAAAAGAATTTTAAGTAAAAGAAAAGTAAGCAAAAAATAAAAAAAACGAAACTATGAAATGTCGTTTTTCAAAGGCAAAGCAAAGAAGAAGAAGAAAAAGGACAACGTTTGAAAAAATAAAACGTGCCGTATTTTAAATATTTTATGATAATAATAATATGCTGAATAAGTCGCAAAGTTACGTTTCTGTTAAAACGAATTTTGGATCTTCGTCACCTATAAAAATGAAGGATACTTTTTGGAAAAGTATTAAAATTCTTCTTTAATCGTTGAAAAATGTTTCTTACATCTCCACAATACTTTTAAAAGTTTTTCCAATGGTGCTCCTTTGGTAGTACGAACCAAAATCACCAAACTGGATACATTTTCTCTCTCTGCCACCCATAAAGATCTGAGACCTGTAAGAAGATGCACACAGAGATGGCTAAATAAAGAAGAAGCAGAATGAAGCAAGCGACGAACTTAGTGCATCCGCTGAGAGCCCACGGGACTAAAATATAATTTTCTTTATACAATTTTTTAAACCTTCGACAAAGACATACGTGCTGATCTCTTCAAAGAATTTTCGGCACTTGCTACGATGGTGTTATGAATGTTGACCACCAAATACACAACACCAGCTGTTTAGTACATTCATTAGACGACTATATCGGCGAATTCTCGCCTTTCTTTATACCAATTTTTACGTTGTACAAAGAAATATGAGAATAGATTTCTTTAAGAAATCTTTGATTCTTATTACGATTTCAGTGTAAATGTTTACTAACTTTTGTAGCTTCATTCGACGCTTTACAAACGGAATAGCAAAACTAACAAACTCCACTTATATTGAACACTTTGCACTTTGCAAAATATAACAGCAAAAGACTTTTTCTTACTCAGTCACCCGCTTGTATAATAAGATTCCTTCTGAAGTAGCTATTATTGCTTTTTAAACCAATTAAAGTTTTATTCAATTTAACAAGTTTTGCTTAAAAAACAAATTGTTTGAAAAATGCTCGAGAGGTTTTTGAAATTTATTTATCATAGAAAATCATATTTATATATATAGCGATTTTTTTATTTTCTACAACAGTCTATTTTCTACAAGTTCTCTCTATGTATTTTGAGCACATATATATATATATTTATATATATATAGTTTATAGAAAATTTACCCTAAAATTTCACTTGATTTCAATTGAAGTATGAATCAAACGTTTGTTATACCAACAAATTATATATGTTATAAACTAACTCACTAACCTAGATGAGAAGGGAAGGAATGGCAATGGTTTGTAAGCTAACCATTTTGAATGTTTGATTAGTGGCAGATAGAGTAGAAATATTAGCCCAGAATACAATAGCACAGTTGCGGTTCATTGCTTCTAAACATTCTTCCTTTCCTTTGTTTTCTTGTGTTTTTATTCATAGCAAATTACTTTTCATTCCTTTTCATTTTATACTGTTACAATGTAATGTATGTACGTACGTACAAGTTTCTAACAAGTGCTTTATTACATTCATTTGAATTCGTTTACTGTGCATAATTTATATTACAGAGTCGTCCTTGCCATTTGACTTTGAAATCTACATCTCAGGGAATTCGGTTTTACTGGTTGTGCAATGGCTGAGAACATGAAATGAATAGAAAATTAGAAAATAAGAACATCTAATAAAATAGCAACTATTTAGTGGCTTTGTGCAAAATTCTCAATACATTATATATTTCGAGTTATATAAAAAATTTAAAAACGCACATTAAGGTGAAAGAAAAAGAACAGTCATTAAGAGTTTCACTAAAATTGCATTGAAAATGAAAGCATTTGATTGCAAAACTAATGAAAGTGCTGTAACTATATACTGCGTAACATTTTCCCTTAAGGAAAACTTAAAACGTATTTAAGAATAATGAGATGAATCTCTTAGCAACTTCGAAATAGCCACATAGCGCTTTTTATTAAACATAGCTGTGCGGTATGTCTTCTCAACAACATGCGGGTTGTTTATAACCGAACTTTTGCAATTAGTGGCAAAAACATACCACATATAATGGTTCTTTCCTCAGGGGGACGCATAATCTATTTTTATACGAATGTCATTTTCATTTCCTTTTCATCGGTGTAATAGTCGTAAATCAGTGCTTTTTTTTCCCACTATTTGAGAACATTAAAAGGTATCAGTTATTTGCAACTTCATGCTATACCCCGACTAAATAATAGACTTTGGACAATTGAAACACCAAGACTTAAGTCCAAAAACCTCTATGAAATCAATATCCATTTTATATTAAACTCATTAATATTTTCCATAAACTTTTTATCATTTCAGTAATTAATTAGAACATTGGGTCTCTGCTTAGGATAAGTTCAGAATTTTGATAATGAAAAATGTAATTCTATGAATTAGTTGAATAACAATCTATTCGTATCTATGATAGTTTGTAATAAAATCCATTCGGTTGAAAATATACTTTAGTTGAATTTAAATTTAAGGCGTTCACAATTTTGAATTTTCTTTTTCGTTCTAAGCTAAAAAGGGCAGCTTGCTATTTCGAGAGATATCAACAATAATAATTATTCTACATTACATCGAACTGATTGCATCATGCATGAGAAAGTTGCATGGCTTTCTCAATATGACAACACAGTCCAGTTTGTACTCAACCTCGCATTTCTTATACAGAATTAGTCACGAATTTGTGTTTACAATTTTTTTTTTTTTCATAAGAATAACTGTAATTAAATGGAAACTGCAATGTATATCATATTTACGGACAACGAAAAATCCTTTAACATTTTAATGCGTACGAAATCGGTTTTCCGCGGAGATGTACTGAGTTTACTTTGCACTATAGACGTGTCTTTTTGACCGATTTGCCCGATTTTCAATACAAACTTGCGTGTTAGAACTTCCAATGTTTTCGGCCAGTTTCAAGTAGATATCTTCATTTTTGCGAATGGGAAAATGTTTAGCACAGATATCAAACAGAAGAGCAAACGGGTAAGCGCAAATTGACTTTGAATTTGATACTGATCAAGAAAATATATACTTTGTCAGGTATCTATGACTTCTTTCTAGGGGCTTTGCAAACGTTTTGATAAACGATATATAATATCATTGTTGTGATGATATTTTGATGTTAACTGTAATAAATAATAAAAACAAATGCATATAATTATTGTGTTAATAAATAGAAAATCCTATGAAAGTTATGTAAACAAGCCCCTTATGTGCAATATCGTGTTTCAATAAATCATGTTATATTATGCACTTGTCTAGTACGATATGGTTGTGCTTTAACTCACTGTAAAATTTTGCAAATATGCCAAAATAAATAACTAAAAATTAAATTTATCAAGACATTTTTCAACTAAAAGCTAACATAAAATGTCAAAGGTACTTTTACTTCAATTACATGACAAATTTGTACTATGTTGTCAATTGTTTGACAATATTATTGTAAAGTCGGTTAAATAATACTATCTATATGATTAAAACTGAGTAATATAACTTTAAGCCCAGAATTTTGTTAGGGGATTTTCTTCCCTTTACACCTTTTAATTTGAAGCATTTATCGCATTTCACATTCTTTGTATATGCTACAGACAATGAGCTACCACTTGGAAAATTTATGTCATATTCCATTAATGCCTAATATTTTCTTGCAACGAATATGAATTGAATTTCATCACTTATGGTAAAAGGAAGATGGTGAAGGATATATTGAGATCGATCCATCTTTTATTGTCAGAATCATTTTCTGAATCGATCCAAGCTTGTCTATCCATCTGTCCGTCTATCTATCCTTTTTTTATATTTAACCTATAGGTCGCAATTTTTGACATTTTTGATGGTTCTGATCGAATTACTTTTTCAATCACTTCCTACCTTGTTTTGAAAAGTCGTCATATGAATAACTGTATTAAGCGGGGGGATGTAGGACATTCAATGGTGGCCAGGGTCCCACTACAGCATTTTTACTTGCTTTTTATCTCTTTTTTATCTCTTTATGTCACACGCAGAAGGACTTAAGACAGACACATCTTTTATTATACCGATCGATTCAGAATCATAATCTGATTTGATCTATGCTTGCCTGTCCGTCTGTTCGCCTGATGTAGCTTGTGTTCAACCTACATGTCGCCAATGTTGAAATATTTTGATGAAATTTGGTACAGTGACGTGTATTGACCAAGATGGACATACTGAGATCAATTTAGAATTTTGTGCTAATCAACAATATGTTGACTTTGTGGGGCCTCTGATGCTTGCGTCTGATTGTAACCCTCATCAATCGGTGGAAGGGTATAAAAATTGCAAAATTCGCCTATGAAAAATTGGTCCGAAACATCAGACTGCCAATATTAAGAAGCAACAATTCAGGAACCATTTTGTAATTGTAGATAAGAGTCGTTTGCGTATCCATTACATGTAATCTTGGCGATAAATAGTTCAGTCTCGTTCCCAGATTAATAAGTTAAAACTCAATTTTGTTAATTTGTTTTTAACATTAGTTTATTTTAGTAAATACTATATAGTAAATACTTTAGCAAAATTAATTGTTGATTTGAAAAATAAATAAATTTTTGAAAATACATTTTTTTCACTTTATTTTAATTCACGATTTATCCCTAGGATAATCAGCAAATCTGATATATAGGTTAACTAGTACACATACGGTAAAGAATTTTACTTCATTGAGTGAATTAATTTAAATTAATTTATGTACTATAGTAATTTTAATTTGTTAAAGTACTTAGTTTGGTCCAGCAAAGAGATAACAAACAAATTGTGACGATTATTCAGTGCAAATATTTATCTGTTAATCTTTTTATTTTTTTATTAACGAAACGCATGGTTAGATCAATTTGTAATGTTGATGTAAACGGCGTATCAGCTCGCGTGCGCAATATATCCAAAAGCTTGATTGAAGAAATTTTAAAGTGTTTCGTGTTGAATACTCGAGTGATGCCGCTTAGGCGAACGTCTTAAAATTAAATTTGTCTGTTCCCTTAAAACAATGAAAAGGAGATCTGCAATATAATAAAAGAATCCAATAAAAACTAATACAATACTCTGTTCCATTTTACGATTCACCTTAACTCGCATCGTTACAATTTCCATTATGTCTGCTATAATGCAGGCGGGAATTCATGAATGTTTATAGGCTGGAAGTGATAAGTAATTTTCTGTACGTGATAGTAATAAAAAATAAGAATAAAATTATGGTTATGATTATGTTTCAAAGAAATTATTATATAATTAAATTTTACAAGAAAATTATATGCACGTCGCGTTTGATATCCGCCCGCTTACACAAGTATAACAAATGCAGAAAAAGAAAAAGCGAATAAAGGAGTTGTCTTCGAATCTCTAGCAGCCATCACCTACAGAATGCTGTGATCAAAAAGTAATAAGAATTTCCCATGTTGATCATACGCAATTATGAAAAAGAAAAAACTTTTTCTTAGGCTGGCAATACCTCAGAAGTTAATGTTAAGGGCTTATTTAGTTCATTTTTCTAATTAGCTTGATCTCTTGAATCGATCCAAAGGGATAAGCCTGCATCGGTTTCTTGAACTTCTAGAAGTCTAGTCTGATATCAGAGCGAACCATACTATACAACTTCGATATGAGTTGAATGCAATCGGAAAACTTTCATTATTGTAGCGCGAAAGCTAAGAGTTATTCACCCATAAATGCGACGAAGAGGTTCACGCAAATAACGCATAATGCTTATATAATATACTTTGTTAACCTATAAAAACTTTCATACAATGTTTGTACTTTTCTCAATAAAATTCATAGCACCGTACGTTTTTTTATAACAGATTTATGTTTAAATTTTTATTGTCATTCATTGTAAAACTTTTATTTTAATAAAACATGTGCTCTTATCGAACAAAATTGAAAGCTTAAGTGTGGCCAGATGTAAGCAATTCACAATTAACCGCATCGTAATAATCGAACACTACTAAGACTTACCATTTTTTGATCAGAATAGTAATAATGGTTTAATAACTTCATAGACGGACATGTAATTATCTTTGATATCATTTCTAAACACCGCCAATGCTAAGCCAACAAACGCAGAATTTCACTTTATGTGTGCGATACTGCTTCACTTTGCGTCACCTCTCCACCTAGCCCACGCCCATTGTTATTCTACAAATGTCAAAAGAATCTTTCCGAGAAAAATACTTAAGCGGATGAACGAGATCGTGGTGGAAAATAAAGGATCTTTTGAGGATTTTGCAAATCGCTCTATACAAAGGCATCAAAATATTAAAGAAGCGTTAAACTGATTGTAGCAATCTCGAAAGGGACTGTATTGATGAACAAAGTCAAATGTTGCAAGAAAAACATATTTTTTTATTTTTATATTTTTAATTTGTTTAGCCCAGGGCCATATTGACCATGTGTTATTTTTCAGCTACTCAGGCGGGAGCATTTTACATTGATCTAGGAAATATTTGTACCAGAATTTACAACAATATTTCTTAGATTTCTTTAAACATACTGTCCGACGTGTAGAATGCAAACAAAAACCAAAGGTTTTATTTTCCAAATTTTTAGGATATAAATCTGCGTCTGCTTCTCTTCCCCCCTATGAAAATAGGTTGCTTCTTTTGTCCTTACCGTCTCTTGAAAAACGTAGATTTGTTCTTGGCGTTTGCTTCGCAATCAAATTAATAAACGGCGCTATTGACTCGCCGTCATTACTTGGAGAAATAAGTTTTAATGTTCCTAACCGCTTTTCTAGGCACTTTACCTTGGTTAAGGTTAGTCATTGTAATTATAATTACGAGCTGTTTAACCCGCTCAGAGTTGTTTGCAAGAACCTAAATAACGTCTATCACCTTTTTTCATTATCGGACACTTTAAAGTCCATTAAAGCAACATTGCTTAATACACGAGATTTGCCAATGTCGTACTTGAATTAGCTCTTAATCCTAAAAAGTCACTATGATTCGAAAATTAATTGTTGTGAACTATTATCGGTTGCCAAGCTTACGCATGTTTGCGATGGCTTAGGGGTTCATTTGCAACTAGGTTCTGTACCGGTTGTGGGTGTGGCTCTGTGCTAATTGTGTACATGCTTTTTTTTTTTTTTTTCTTTTTCTTTTTTCCTTTTATTTGTTTTATTGTACTTATACTAAGTTTTTTTTAATAATAATTAATTTATGATTTACTTTAAGAGTCATTGGAACTCGACTGCTGTTTGTTTTAGTTGAGTTCTGTATAAGTGGAATAAATAAATGAATAAATAAATAAAATAAAAAACTGATAATAGAATCGGTGTTTAAAAAATGATCAACCGAACACAGAGAACACAGTAGTCTTACCGTTTTTTTGTTACGTTCATCTTCCAAGGGCAGAATTTCGAGTATGCGATGGTTCGCAATGCACAAAATTTTTATCGATAGTTAGGTTTTTCAATAAATATGCGCCGATTTCCTTCTTGAAGAAAGTGGTAAAAGACTTCACTACCTTCTCATATAATAAAATTGCTGAACACAACCGACAAATACAAAATAATTTTGAGACATTAGATAAGTCGACTACTATAAGGAGAAATATTGAAAAAATAGCGACGAGCACGGGAGAAAAGATTAATCTAGTATATCACGATCTTAAGATAAGATAAGATAAGATAATCTTTATTGATCCTAATTTATCTTTTTTGATTCGAACGTTAGCTTTCTATACAATAGATACTAAATATTATATTTTTGCTTTTAAAAACAACTGCGTTATAATGTAAAAGAAAAACGACAAAAAGTTTTAAATGTGGCTGTTCTAGCTTTTCAAAAGTGTAACTGTTTCGCGTTTGACGCTGTGCGACGAAATAAGGTGTGTAGTTAAGTTCTATTTTTCCACAGCCTTTTAGACAACCTGGACTTGAGTTGTAGTGATTAACTCTCTATTATAGCTTAAATTGTTTTTATCAGTTTTTTCCTTGCTATTTTCTTTTGGTTTCTATTTATACATACAATTCAATAAATTTTGAAAAAAAAAGAAAAAAATTATCTTATTTAAAACTAAATATTCTCTTTTTCACTTCCTTTTAAAAGTTTCTCTGCAACATCGCAACAGCTGGTAATGATTTGTGTTGTTATTCTATCCTTTTTTTCCGTAAATATTCCCATCGTATACACGGCATAAGAAGAATTTTAACATTAAAGATTTTCTTTTTTTTTACTTGAAATCTCTTTACTTAAACTCTTAAACTATTATTAAAATAGAAAAGCCAAAAAAAAAAGAAGAAAACAATTTTCACAAAGATATGTGTTGGAAAATTTTTAACACAAAAATAACAGAAAAATCTCACTTGGCCAAGAAAAAAAAAAAAAGGATGAAAAAATTCTCCGATACATATCAAAAGTTTGCCAAACTATATAATAGTTTAATGCACCATAAGGAGTTGATGTAGGTAAGTAAGTTTGTATTAGTAATTGAGTTTTTTCAACAGCTGCACAAAAATTTTTTAACTTTAATTTATTTCCGGGAGAGTTGAATATTTTTCTTAATTTCTTCTTTCAGTTTCTTAACGTCCCTCGAACGTTTTCTTATCGATTTTATATTGTGTGTTCATTACACAGTTCCTTTCAATGCTTCGTTGTTGCTGTGTTGTTCTGATGCTTTTGCTCTTAATTAAAATTGGGAATTTGTGCATTACTTCTCCACACGTACTCCCATATAAATATATTCGGTTGTCCGCAAAATTTGACGTAGTACCGATACCCACAGCAAATAACAATGGATTCACAAAAATAGAATAAAAATCTATAATTCATGATCCATTTATCTAATTCTTCTTTCCTCTTTTTCGTACATGTCCACACCCTTCATCGAAGGATGAGGAATATATTCACTTTGCCAAAATGTTTGCAAGGCCCACAAGTAACCATCAGAGACCCCCGAAAGTATAAATATTCTTGATCGGCATCAAATTCTATATCCATATGAGTATGTCCGTCCGACCCTCTATGTGATTGTCCGTCTGTATAATGACTAGCAGCAAAAGTAAAGCTATTGACATCAAATTTGGCAGAAACATTGGAAGTTCGTGCGCTCAGGGTGATATTGAAAATGGGCGAAATCGTTCGAAGGACACATCCGCAGCACTACGTAAACTGAGAACGTTTGTATGTTTTTCAAAAGGAATAATAAGTTAGTTTTTTGCTCTTTGTTTGTAAAGCATAACAGATAAATATACAAAAATTTGAACTGATAATCTATGGTGATGTTGTAGTAATTGTATACAAATGACCACGCCCACCCAATATTATAGTGTATTATTGTTATGTATACAGTATTAATTTTTTTTTCAAAGCCTTTACAACGCGCAAAAACAAGTTTTAAAAATCCATTAAAGTATACAAATTCTTGCCAAGTTTCAAATTTCGAATGCATTTAAACATGTTCGTCTGCCCATCTGTCTGTCTGCGCAGCTGGGTAACATTTGTGGTAAACATTCTCCCGTTAGCGAAAATGAAGATGTCACCTACAAATTTGTAAAAGAATTTGGAAGTGACCTACACTTTTCAAAGCACATGCATACAAAACCCATACAACTATGCGACAAAACGTTTTATTCTTAAAATAGAAAAATCAGTCGCGACTGCTCCATATCAAAGAGTATGAAAATGTAGCTTTTTTGCTTGTTTTGTCTTCTTCACTACGGCGGTGTTGGATGTACAAGTTTCGGTGCCGACCGAATATAATTTTCTTACTTTTATTTTTTCTTCTAACAACCTTTTATACATAAAAACTTAATTAAATTATATACAAACAGTTTTAATAAAGTTAAGAATAAGTTTAGATAAATTTATTCCACAAAAAAGGAGGTGTAGCATAAATACACTCATACAATTAAGTATAATAATAGTGGCAGTGTTAAATTATGTTTGAGGGGAAGACTACTTTTGAAAAAACTTTGAAGAAACTTGAATCAAAAATAAGCCTATTGTAAAAGTTTATTAATAAAATAGAAATTCTTATTGTTAATGTTAATATTTTTATGCCCCCCACAGAACGAAGGAGGACTGCTCAGGTCGTCATAATATTTGCAACATCCAAAAGAACGCATCAGAGACTTTATAAAGCATATTTATTCTTGATCAGGATGAAGTCCTGTCTGCCTGTCCTGTATGTCTGTCCTGCTCCTTCATATAGAAGAAAAACACGGAGTCTGAGACGCGAGTCTGTCAGAAATCGCAACGGTCACCTAGGCAAAAAGCAGAGATGCTATCCGAGATTTTATTAATAATTTCGCCCTTAATACACAGATAGATGCCTTCGTAGGGTATTAATCCACTAGAAAGCCTGGTCGTACGGTCATATTGCAATCGTTAACTGCTGACCGAGAAATATTAATTAATTAGTTAATTTTTATGAACATATGAATTGAGTGAAGCAAATAAGTTTTCACTGTCGTTGAAGTTTCAATATTTTTTAAACTACCTAACAAATACGAATATGTGAAAGTAAAGAAAACACAAAAACAATGGAAATAAATAGAGAGGAGACTAAGGAAAATGAATAAAATATAAATGCGAGTAGATAAGCATGCAACCATATATATGAACTTTTGTATAAAACGTGTTTCATATTCTTTGCAGGCATTTTTTTACAATGCTCTACAATTCATACGGACGTGCCGTGCCGCTTGCCGTCGTGTATCTGTCTGTCTGCCGTTGTTGTATGCTTTGCAAATGTCGAAAGTTATTTTATGTCATTTTGTTTCTCTTTCATTGCAGTCTATGTCTGTCTGTCTGTCTGCCTGCCTATTTGTTTATTGTTTCGCCTGCTGTGGTGGATTCTAGAGTCTAACGACTAAATGGTACATTTTGTTGTATGAATTTATTGAAATATGCACACATTTTTTTTGGTGCCAAATTATAATTTTTTTCTCTCTTTTGTTTTCTGTTTATTCGCTAGAGACATGAGTTGGCAATAGTCTTAAGTCTATAAATTCATTGTTGTTACAATAACAACACCGGTGTATATATATATATATATATATATATATATTATTATTATTAAATAAAAATAAACTGCACTACAACAACAAAGCTTTAATAGCAATTTGATTCTAGATTTTACGACATGTTGTTTACGTGTACTGCAAAGACAATGCATTTACACGCTTTTTGGCGTTAGGTCGCCAAATTCAAAACTTTTAATCAAAATGATTGCAAATTTTTATTTGTTGCCAAATTAAAAAAAAAAAATAAATAAAAAGATAGGAACGGATAAATCTACAATTCTGTTGACAAATCTGTTAATCTTTGTTGTCGTTTTTCGGTGATTTATTTCATTTAAAATATTTGCTGACGTTTAGTTGGCTCGTAGAGTTGTTTAGCGCTTGTGATTTATTTAAGGTATGTGCGAACAAATAATCCATGCTTAACTTACATTCCACGCTTTGCTATCATTTAAGTATGAATTTTGCATATTATACAACATTATTGCATACACACAAACATAGCTGTTTGTACCAAGTGATTAGAAATTACTTGCTAGAGTTTGGCATAAAACCAATTTTATCATTTTATTTGCAATACCTAAGGATTGTAACTAACAGGGACGAAAACGAATATTTGTGTAAACAAGCAAATCACGATACACGCCACAGTCGGAACTTTTATATTACACTGAATTTATAAATGGCTCTGTTATATATGCGAAGTTGTATTTCGATAGCTTTCTTTTATACGTCATAATTCTACCCTACAGTATTTTCGTTAAGGGTATATTAGATTTGTGCGCATCTACACCATAACCAGAACAATTTAATGTCTCAAAATGTCTGTGCAAAATATTTTTGCGTTCAACCTGCGCGTTCAACCTGCGCGTTCAAACCGCGATTTTCGAGGAATATTGAAAAAACGTATACATTGATATGTTTAGTAACCACTAAAGGAAATCGATTGGATCGGATCAGGTACCTTATGTATATAAAAGCATTTGTTAATAATTCCCAGCATAGACCGTAGTAAACTAGTATTTCAGTGTATCTAATGAAATTTAAATGGGATGAGATCATTTTTTAAATGATCTGTCGCATAAATATTTTTATAAAGAAGTAACGCTATGTGCGCTAATTTTTGATATGTTATCATGTGTGCAAAAGATAATAACCGTTCCCCAAACAAACGTACCCCGCGATCAGAACTTACTGTAACTGCTGCCTAAGGTTTCCTACGCTCATAGGACATCCTATCACAAATGTATTAATAATTCAACAAAAATGCTAAAAAAGCATTATAAAATTCTGTATTTCCGTCAACCTTGACACCGTAGGTACTAAACGAGATCGCAAAAAGCGATCTCATGTTTTCGCTGTGGTGTGTAGAATTGAAGATAATGAAGCTATTATTGGCTACACATTGAGAGGATGGATTACAGACCTTTTTTTCCCCCATCACTGAAGAGTGGAAGTGCACTCGCTTTTTTATAATGTTTGTAAAGGAGGCTTTTAGAGATCCTATAAAGCATATATAGTCTTGACTAACATGAAATTCTTAAACGATTTAGCCATGTCTATTCGTCTGTGGGTCTGTTTCTGCACGTCCCTGCACCTGCCTGTCTGTTATGTGTTGTTGACACTCCCCTCGTCGCAAAAATTGAGAAACCAATTTTAAATTTCGAAGAAACATTGAAATTCTTGTGCGCAGAATGGTATTGAGAATGCGTCAAATTTGTCGAAATACACGGTCACAGTAAACAACAATAAGCTCAACGTACCTTTGTTTCTCTAATCGAAAATTCGTGAGTTTTTCCTTACTACGTATAGATTGTGAAAGGAAAAAGGCGAAAGCTTTCTAAATTTACTTTATGCAGAACTGTTCGCGTTCGCAAATGGAAAAAATCGTCCACGCCCACGCAAAGTTGTAAATAATTATATTTTCATTTTTTCATCTTTTTGATGTTTTCTATTTATGGCTCTAAGGTAGACAAGGCAGTATGTATGAACAATGATTGTGTTAGCAATTGCCTCTGATGAAGGCACATTGTGGACGGCTTAACTTTTTTTTAGCCATCTCATCGCAATGGATGTTAAATAAGGGGGCTTGAAAAAAAAATTATGCAAAACAATTTCTTTTTAAATAAACTTTTATTTAAATGAACCAAGGCGTGGAAAATAAATATCATTCCATTCACTATTATGTAACTATACATACAAGTACATCTAAGTATAGTTACATCACATAGAATATAGTTGGACAACTGTCGCCAACATAATGTCCAACATTCGGTGCAAAGATAACTTTCTTATTACTCTTCGTTTTATAATGTCGGCTGAGATAGGCCAGGCTCTTCTAATTTTACGTACATATTTAACTACTTTTACAGAATTGCTAGAAAAAAACCAATTGACATGAAGCTAATTGTGCCATCTTCTGTGTACATTTTATTTATTTACTACGCCCATCTTTGGCTAGAGAATTTCATGTGAAAACATTAACGAGATGCGACGTCCTATTTCTAACTTTCCATTTCATTCTAAATCTTGTTTACATTCTGACCGGATATTATGACCGTGATGGAAATCGTGCATTCCTTAGTGTAGAAACAAAATTTGTCTTCATTTTATTGAATATAGCCGTTCAAAATTTCGGAAAAAATAAAGAAAACATATATAAATCGATATCTTACCTGGGCTCTATTCTTTTTGTTCGCGTTCGCGGCCCAACCGACAATTGAAAAACGTTTTTCTCTCGATAGCGTAAGAGTTTCGTGTCATTTTCGTTGCTATCATTCATATGTAAATTAAAAAGCAGAAAAAAAGAGTGAAATTATTGTTTATATTTAATTACGCCTGTTAAACATTGAAAAATTGCAGCTGGTTCTCCTTCCTAAGAAATAAATAAACAAACCAATTAATAATGAACGAGTATTTTCTGAATAACTTAAAAAAAAATGTTAAAATATATTTTTAAAAATCGTCAATTAATTATAAAAAAAAGTGTATAGATAAAGTAAACTTCCATTCCTATTCCATTCTCAATTATTTTATTATTATTATTTGTTTTAATTATTTGTTGTTTCTCAGCTGTTTGCAAGTAAGCGATTGTGTTTGGAATTTATTTTGGTCTTAATTTGCAGCTGTTTTCTCTTATAAATGCAACTCTAAGCAACCAATACTAATCCCAAGCGTGATGTTTGTTACTTTCACCTAATTTGAGAAGTATGAGAGACGGTACTTAACAGCTGTTGTATCTGCGCGATCCCAAAAAGCCGATATTAACGTGACGTTAACGTGACGCAAACAAGTCGATCGAGCGCATCTGTAGCTAATTGATATTTTATTTTGGAAATATAATTTCATTATTGTTAAATAGCGCACATAGACGTAATAAAGCAATTTTATGGTACAGAGTCATACAGAGCAGCTTTATCTTGAAAAGCACACGAATCTGTTATCATATTTTCTTCCTCAAATTTTTCACTAAACGTCACTCCGAGACGTATAAAAAGTTGATCACTGAAACAAAACTAATCAAGCAACGTTGCAAAGGGATATTCGTATAGAAAAATCGGTAAATTTGGTTCAAATCATTACGAATGCATTGTGATAAAAAAGTGCTTTGATCAATCTTAATACCTGCGTCCAAAATAACACCATCACATTACACTCTGCAATTAATTAAATTTTTTTTTTTTGGCATTTTTCTAATTTTGCGTTTTTGCTTTTACAGATTATCGGCTAACAAGCTGGAAGCAAGTGGAACTAGTAGAGTACTTGTGAATTTAAAAGCAGCACAATGGAGGTCAATAGTGTGCCATCGGTCGCGACCGTGCCTGAATATTGGGGTCATACAAAGGTAAAGCGAAGGGTTCGAAGTGTATTTTCTTGAGCGAACTTGGATTTCTCATCTAAAATTTCATAAAAACTTTTTCTCCTGTTTTCTATTCCAGGTGAAAATGTTAAGATTCGCTTATAAGTGGACCATAGACGATTTTAGTTTTTGGTGCGAGGAGGAGAGTAAATCTTTAAGCTCCCCAAGCTTCTTCGCGGATGACAGCGAGAAATTGAAATGGTCGTGAGACATTTACACTTTTTTAAGGTTATTCTTAAATTGTTTTCAAAATGTTTTGCTTTACAGGCGCCTCAGCTTGAACATCTTCGAAAAATCAGTGTCAATATATCTAGAATTACTCTCCGGTAGTACATCCTCCGGAGTTAGCGCCAAATGTGATATGAGCATATTAAATGAGGCAAAGGAGAGAAAAAACACGAAGAATTTAAGGTGAATAAGTTTTTATAGTTTATGAGAGCAACAATATTTTTAATTTCTAAACTCATTTTATAGGCTTCATCGCTGCGTTAATGGCAGCGAGTGGGGTTATAAAGATTTTATAAATAAAGATCAACTATTAAACAAAGCCAATGGCTTACTGCCTAAAGATAAGCTAACCATTTTTTGCGAGTTTTGCGTGAAAGGGGAGGTCATCGATGTTTCTTCTCAATCGCAAACACAACAATTTAAATTATCTGCTTTCAAGTTAAACGAAGATCTAGGCAAACTATTTGATAGTGAGAAATTTAGCGATGTAACGGTAGCTGTGGGTGATCACAGTTTTCGAGTTCACAAAGCTGTATTAGCTGGTAAGTGAAAAAAGGAAACAAAGCCCTTTGCCATGTTCGCATTATGTCAAATGGGTAACTTATGGCAGCATCTAGCTGAACGCCAGTGGCCACCATCATTTCTAATGCATTTACTTCCTAAAGAATGCATTTACGTTCTAAGATTAACATGATTTTCTTACTTGTTTTATATATAATGGACGTTATGACGAAAACTTTTGTTTAATTTCCTTCAAAAGCCCGCAGCGACGTTTTCGCCGCCATGTTTGAGCACGAAATGGTGGAATGCAAACTAAATCGTGTTGCTATAAACGACATTGATCCTGAAGTGATATTAGAAATGTTAAGATTTATTTACACGGGCGAAGCTCCAAATTTAGATAAAATGGCTGATGATTTGTTAGCAGCTGCTGATAAGGTTAAGTAACTAATTATAATACTTGTCGTTAAATATTTTTTAAATTAAAATTATTATTCTTTTGCAGTATGCCTTGAACGATCTTAAGTTGATGTGCGCCAAGGCGTTATGCACTAAGCTCTCCGTAGAATCCGCCGCCGAAATCTTAATGTTAGCTGACCTTCATAGTGTCGATCAACTGAAAGCCCAAAGCATACACTTTATTAACACGTAAGTAGACTATTATGGGGCTTAAGAGAGTTTTATGAGAAAGGTTATTACACTCAATATAACCAGCTGAGCATATGTTTTCCTTTAGGGAGCGTTTTTTAATGTCTTTATTGCCTATCTTCCCTTTTTTGTTCCTTCTAACAAAAAAAAAAAAAAGAAAATGAAAGATAAGGGCATTTGACATCCAAAAACATGCAGTCTGTGTTGCAGACCTGGGCAGTTTCGACCAGTTATCAGCAAAATGATGTCCGACGAAGTTTGTGAAAAGATTTTCGTTTCCCGCGTGTCACAAAAAACTGTGGATTCCTTTTATCAGTAGTATGATTTTACCACCACAAAATGATTATTTTAATCAATTAAATCAAAAAGCGTCCGAACTACTACTAGGGCTACGCTTAACCGAATTTCGTTTTCCCGTATTACGTTAAAAATAGTCTGCTCGCCAAATTCGACTCATTATGAAGATTATGAAGTGCGACGTATGTTAATTTAGTAAACTGGTGAGAGCCCTGGTCAGATTGTGACGACCAACAGTATACTTTGACGAAAAAAATTTGATTAATTTGTACTTTATTGCATGTTTAAATGTCCGTCCTTAACAAGTTGAAGCCTCAAAATGAAGCAAAAACAGTGTCATAATAGGATCGCTTGCTTGACGCCTACGTGTCATGTGCATTTTATATTTTTTATCGGCATTAGTAGTAATAGGTGAGTACCAAGATATATACTGGTGCTACACGCTTCGCATATATTTAAAATTTATTAAAAAAGAAAAAATTATCACTCATAAAATAGTGCTTTAGTTTATCTAGTGCTAGAGCAGATAATTCGATTTTCTTTTTTTTTTAATTTAATTCTTGCCGCAATATTTGTACCTGCTTTATGATTTACAAAAAAAGCTAATCTGTTGTGTTTACTTCTCTTTTTTTGTTCGATATAGTCATGCTACCGATGTTATAGAAACGCAAAGTTGGCAGAATATGGTTACAACACATCCACATTTGGTTGCGGAAGCATTTCGAATACTTGCAACAAAGTAAAAGAAACAATTGGACATTGAAAGAAAAGTGCATAGATGATTGCATATCTTCGCTGTAGTTTCTTTTGCTAGTAAGTTTATTCAAAATTATCTTCAGGATCTGTAATTCTTTATCTAAGTAGTTAATTAAAAAAATTTCAATCTGTATTTATGTTATTCCTTAGATGTATGCACTAATTTTTAAAATAAACGTGTCAAAGCATATGCACGTCATACAGTTTAATTTGTAGTAATATTATTGAAACCGTTATGAAATTTCTTATGCAACAGATACCAAAATATTTTGCAATCACTTTTGTGTGTACATTGTTAATGAACTTTCTGATTGTTGTTGTTGTTTGCTTACATTGAATATTTACTTATTTTAGAAAAGAAAGTTCCACACGGAATCTTCTTTATGAAAAATTTTGCGTAGTATCAAAAATTTATTTTGTAATAACAAATATAACTTACTTGTGCCTGAAAATATTTCCTATGTGTTTGCTGCTTAAAGCCTATTTGCAATACTAAGCCACAGTTGAAAGTGACAGATCTAATATATAGTTAGGGAAATCAAAAATCTAGCTTCAAGCCTTTTAATTGAATTTCCCAGAAAATAAGTTTGCGAGAGTTGGAAAAACTCAGGCACATTCCTGGCACGTCATGCAGCTGCCTGCCGGCGAAAAAGATTAACGGAAAAGTGGATTAACGCATTAAAAAGGGCGCCATGAACTTAGGTAATAGTAATATGTTTGCAAAAATCTACATAAATAGAATGTTTGCGGCAAGTTTATGTTAAGAATGCTTTCAAAGTAAGTAAACTGTAAATAATCGTAGCCTTAAAGAAATTGATTGTAAATGAAACCACAATCTAGTGATACGAACCTTATCAAGAAAAGCATATTTCATAACAATATATAAAATTGAAGAAGGAAGTGTTCTAAGTTCACTACTCTATAGAATTTGCACTTCGGGTTTTCCGACTGACGCATACGATAATAGTAATATCACAGTGATGGATATTTTCGTCTAATGATCCCATGAATGTTTCGTGCGAACTGCAAAGTCATCTCAATGAAGTTTCGTTTGAAGCAGCAAAAGGATATTAAAGTAAAATCTGAAAATCTAAGCAAATTCCGTGGATTTTTTTGCTTCATTATATAAATCGATGCCATAGACGAACAATAGCTAAACCTGCTTGTTTACAAATATAGATGGCTCAAGACCTGCGTCGCGGAGAAAAAACTTATGGGACACCCTTAAATTTGAATGGCAATAATGTATCTATCAACAACTGCGTGAGATGTGTTAGTTTACAGATTAACCAAAGATTAGCATGAAAAATCACGTAAAAGTTAAACGTTAGCAATTTGACTTAGAAACCAGTATTCAACTTAATCTAAAAAATAAATGCATTTTACATAAGAGCAGCCTACAATCTATTTGGACTTATAGCGTACAACCGCGGAGAACAGTCAGTCACTTTAATATTGAACTACTCCAAAGATGTCAAACTAAGACCATCTATCTTATGGTTAATGTCCATTGGCTTATTAGCAACGACGTTATTGGGATTTTCGATTTATTAAAAATCTAATTCAACGCACTTTCTCAAAATATATATTGTCAGACTGGGTAATCACGGAAGCCTCTTGCCAATATTTTTTTGGGATGAATCCTATGAAATGAGCAAATTGAAAGGACATCATACAATGGATCTTTCATTTAGAAATGAATTCATTTTTGTACTTTAAGTTATTTTAATGAATTTTTTAAACTAACATGGTTCCGTTTTATATTGTGATTAATTGTTTCCATTGGGGAGCAATAGTCCCTTGTATTTTTCTCATTTTGCTCTAATATTTAGTTTTCAACTTTTTGGATAGATAGTAAAGTATATGTAATTAAACAAAGAAAGTTTTCTTTTAAATGCAATTTTACGGACCTATAAAGATACATTCAAAGCATAGACATTTACATTTTCAAAAAAAGTTTATATTATAAAAGTGTCGAAGCATTAGAATCTTAGTTGGACGCATTTGTTGTTGATAAAATTCCTGAGAGAAATTAAAATTATTCCCCCATTAAATCAACTGATTACACAAAACTTTTCTTTAAAGTAAACTTAATCACAACTGTTAGTTTCTGTCCGTTAGTTCGTTGCCTCAACATACATTTGTTCATTTCAAAATTGTACCCTTTTTTTTTTGCAATTGTATGTGTTTCAGTTTTTAGTTTACTTAGGTAAATAAAAAATTTTAGAAAAATAACATAAAAGAAAAAATTTTAAGTTGGACGAAAGACCAAAGAAGCAGAAGTTTCTATTCAATGCAATGAATATTTCATTGTTGTATAAGTTACATTTAACGTTAGTTGAAGACAGACATTACTAGGGGTGCAATTACTAAAAATTCATTTACTTCATTTGCACATTCACTTCCTTGTACGCATTTAATTTATAGTCGAAAAGTCATCTGTCTTTCTGTAACTTGGAAAACTAATTTACATTTCAAAAATTTCTGTTTTGGTAAAGAAAAAATTTCAGAAATTACCTAAACTCTGTCATTTACCTTTTCATACGCTACACCACTCGTACTACAAAGTATGCAAGTATACAAGTTTTGTAGAAACGCAGGTAACAATTAAAGGGGCCTAAGTTAGGCCCACCCTTTTTTATATCGAAACATTTTCGAAACATTTGTCTCTTGCCTGTTCATCCGTGCGTCTAATATCTTTCCATAACCTATAGGTGGCCCTTTTTGAAATATTTTGATGAAATTTGGAATGTTGACGTCTATATGATGCCACATTTGAAAAGGATTTGGATATGAAAGAAAATTGAAACGTTCAACAATTTGAAGCAAAAATAGTATAAGAAGGATATCGCTACGATTCTTTTTCTTCATTTTAGACGACCTTTTCATTTAAAAAAGTTTTCCTGTAAATATCCACTCCTAGATTGTTGCAAAAATTCCATTTTGGAACACTGTTCCCTATACATCTGCTTCTGTTTCACCAATGAGACGATTAATATTTGTTTCAAGTCAATGAGAGTTTTTGGTATATTGGAGTAAACCAATGACGTAAAATAATCGCAAAGAAAAAAGTTTAAAAAAAGAAATAGCAGTGGCCAGTTTCCATGGGCATTCATTGACGTTATGCTATCATTGCTTGTTTCTCCCAATAAATTCATTGTATAAAGAAATGTATAGCAAAATCTTACTGAAACCTCATATCACCCAAGATAAAATCGTCTAATTTAAGCCACAACATATCAGTAATCATGCTTTTATAGCTTGCTCCATTGACGGTAATCGAAGTGCCATTTTCTCTCTCCAAAATTACACTTTCGGGTAATGAAACACAACAAAGAGTTTGTTTTTGTGGATGTAAAGGGAGAACTGGAGATTGATTTCCTCTACTTTAAAATTTCTTTACTTACGAAACCATTTAATCAAATATGTGCTTCTCACATACAAGAAACCTAGGCCAAAGAGATTGTGGTGTGTATATAGCACCCAAAAAACTTGAGACAGACTCACCTTTAATACCTACCACTGTAAGATGGGGGTGTACTTATTTTGTTTTTTCCCATAAGGTATGAAATGTCCAAGAGAAAGCTTCAGAGAACTTATAAAGTGTATATATTCTTGCTCAGCTTGAAATCTTGAGTTGATGTAGCCATGTCTGTCCGTCGGTCCACCTGGATGTCTGTTTTGTGTGTATAGTTGGCACTCTCCTGGTTGCAAAAATGAAGTTATCGATTTCAAATTTGGTAGAAAAATTGGAAGTTTCTGCACGCAGATTGGTATTGGTTGGCTAAATCGGTCGGGGCGGAAGCGCGCAATGGAGCGTAAACTGAATGCAACCCCGTTTTTCTTAACCAAAATTTGTGGGTCTTTGCTCGTTACTCACAAATTATAAAAATTAAAAAACTGAAACTTTCCACATTTACTTTACGAGACGGTTTACTCTCTACGTCCAAAAATGGAACCAATCAGCCGTGCTCATACAAAGTTAGGAGTAATTAAATTTATCTCTTATTAAGTTTTTTGAAGTTTAATGCTTATTTATTTTAAGGCAAAGAAGACCGAACGTTTAAAACTATTTTGTACACCTCCCAAATGAAGATATATTATCTGCCTAGACGGGGCCTAATTTTAAAATGAGTATGGTAGACAGCGCGATTAATTTTTTCTTAATAATACTAGCGATATGGGTATCAAATAAAACACTTTGGAGAGTAGAATGCGGAAAGCATAGGAGTGGGTATGCGAGATTTATCCCCCGTCGATAACTTTCTTACTTTTTATTATACAAATCGATTCAGAAACACTTTCAAAATCACTTTTTGAATTGATCTATCTAAACTTTTCGTCCGTATGTCCGTCTGAAGGAAGTCGACGAATTTTTATGTTCAATCTACAGGTCGCAGTTTTTAAGATACTTTGGTGAAATTTGGTACATCGACATGTTTGGGCCCAAGAACGAACGCTATTGAAAATTGTTCGGGTCGAACCCTTTTTTCGACCACTTCCTCCACAGCCGCTTATATTGAAAAGTCATTATGTGAATAGCTGTGTTAAACGAACGGCGGTCCGTGGCCGTCTACAATGGTTTTACTGATTTTTCAAACAAATTTTAATAATTTCCACAATTGTTTATCTTTCCAAAGTGATTTGCAAACAATTTTGAACTTAAATGTCAACTTTGCTGGAAATCTGAAAAAAATGTAGACGGTACAAAGCTTGAAAAATTTATAGCTCTTATTTGATCCACCTTTTTTGTTTTGTCTACAAAAATTTGTGTTTGATGAAAGCCCGGTGAGAGATTCCTAGTAAGTGTGGATATACGGGTAAAAGATGTATTTTGCGATATTTATGATAAAAATAGGTCCATAACATTAGAAATTAATTATATAAGGTACAAGGGCCACTTGCGACTTCTTCATGGAAAGGCTCGCGCGAAAGCAACGCCTTTGTGCTGCTACACGGCATAATTTTTGATACTTTATGACGCGGATTGACTTGATTGATTAGAAAATTGAATAAATTGAATTAAGAAAGAGATCGTGCAAGATCACCTTTGGAACTTACCCTGATAAAAAGTTATAACTGTCGGTATTTCCTCATGAAAATTAATGAAAAGTTGTGTTAGGCGATTTTGTTAAGGTATTTAATGATCGGTCTTGACCGACTACAATATTTTTACTTATTTTATGTTAATGCATCTGCAGATATAAATTATTTTGGACATTTAAACTTTCTACTCTTTAAGAGGGGAGGCCAAAAGACAAGACAACAACAAGTGCTAAAAAAATAATTACTTTTCACTCACAGGAAAATGCACAAAATAATAAATTATACTTTCAAAGAATGCCATTGAAGAACAAAGTAAATGCTGTGATGACGTTTAAGGACACAAAAGCATACGTTGAAGTTTTTTTGCATGGAAAACTGTTTTAAAATTTCGCACAAAGAGATAAATAAGCGAAGAGACAACATACAAATATAATTTTTTTTTTTTAAATTAAATAATGGGTTTTCGTTACACTTTCTTGGTGTTTTAGAAAATAACGTAGAAAAACAAGCAAAGGGAATCTATAGTATTTTGATACTGTTTCTTATTCCTTCGGTTCGTTTTTGAATAAATCATGAATGATTACCAGAGCTTTTCTGTGCTTGCAGGGGCGCCAGTTAGCGTTTGACTACGACAAATATTTATAGCATGTAAAGGGTGTTAGATCAATACTGATTAAGACTTATTGACAACGACGTCTTGAAATGTTTACTTTGTTCAATAATTTATTATTTTTTATAATAAACTTTTTTTCAAATTTGATTTTAGTCTTTAAGTCATTGTGCAATAATGACAAAGCAGGTGAGAAAATTATATTCGGTCACGATCGAGTCTTTTATACCCACCACCTCTACCCTATAAAAAATTAAATAAAGAATCGAGTAAACAAAATCTTCATTCTCTACAAAATTAGGTGCGCGTGATGATTTTTCTTAGAACGCCGGTACAATTTTTCGTTGTGTGTACGTTGTAGTTTATACGCAATGGACAAAAAACCGAAAAATTCGAAATGCTCTTAATTTATATTGAACCGTGTCTTTTTACGGGTTTGGACCATATTTAATATCAATCTGTCTGCAACGACTTCCAATCTTTTTGCCAAATTTCCTACTTTTACTCTCATTTTTGCGATCAGCTTCTGCCAAATTTAAAGCCGTCAGCTTCATTTTTGCGATCAGAAAGGTATTTACTGCAAACGTTACAGGGACAGACAGGCGGACGGGCACGCTAAACTTACTTCAGAATTTGATGCTAATCAAAAATATATACACTTTATGGAGTCGACAAAGCTTCGTTGTGGGTGTTGCAAACGTTTTTACCAAATAAATACACCCCTGTCTTTCGATAGTGGGTGTAAAAGCTGCTTATAAAGGAATTGTTCAATTCGAAGTTAAAGAGTCTCTGTTTTGTCGACCACTTTGACTCGACGCAAAAGAAAATATTTTCTGGAAAACCTGGATGCAAAAATTTTCATCATCAAAATCATTTAGAGATTTTAGGGAAAATTGCTGGATGGTACATTCACGCTTACATTACTATCTAAAAAACTTTTTGGGCTGATGAAATGTTTGATTGTGAAAAATAGTGTCAAGGCTTAAGCCACAAGCAATACAAAGCTGATCTTTGGAAGGGAGCATCTTTAATTTATGCAACAGGTGCCTAAGAAAAGTTACAAGAAATGAATTATCCCGAAGTCGATTCTAGAGCAAGGAAAGTTCTTAAGATTCTATGTGCAGATCTATTTGGTGCTTTTAACATATGATGATGATTGCAATCATAAATTTTTTGCGCATTTTATTGCATTTAAAATCCAAGCTTATAAAAAGTTCATTGAACTTAAAGCCAACAGATAACTTTCAGATAACGGACGTGAATGTGTCTTGTTTCCTTACATTAAAGGAGCAATTTCCCGTATTTAAGAAGCTGTTAACTTAGCATTAGCATTATCACACATGCCGGAAATGTAGCCCGAATAAAGTCACTATTTGTTTAATAAATTTATTGTACATACATATGGAAATTGATACGCTGCACAACGGTGTATTTTTTCATGGCGATTTGTCAAACTACACTGAAGGTAAATGTCATTTTTGACGGGAACACGCAGAAAACCATAAAAGATGGGGTGACGTTTAGAAAAAAAGAGCTCTTATTTAAACCCCCTGCTGCACAATATGACACCCAAATATTTGTTGTAGTCTGTGTAAATTTTTGCTTGCAGCATAAGTCTATTTCCCCCCATACAAGGGCTCCCAGGAAAAATGAGCGTTGCCATGGCACCAGGATTTACTTTTTATCGACATTACACATACATGTGCACATGTAGTGTTTGATTAGGTAACATTTTGCACCGCATCAGATATAATGACAAAGCATTTTCGTAAAACTTGAAGTTTCAGATTTTATAATTTTAACTTTGGATGGTAATAAGCGAGGAAATGTAAAATGTTTCGGTTTGTTTATAATCCTTTGACATGTTTTTATTTGAAATAATTGAACATTAACCTAACTAATTCAAGCTTTTGAAGTCTTACAAATTTGCTATAGTTACACTGGGAAAAGTAAAATTCAAAGGAACTCGTGATCATTTTCTCTTTGATTTCGCTATCGTAGGCTGACTGTGACAATTGGTTTCAATTACAATAAATTAAAACAAATTATACTTTGCGAATTTTTTTTGTTTTCAGCAATAATATTATAGACAATTTGATAAAGTCCTCTGGAAGATTACTATGCGTTAAGGTTCGCTTTGTATTAACCACCAAATACTCTTACAAAAGTTATCAAACGTGCATACACATTGTTATCTTTGTTTTAAAAATCACTGCGTAGATAAAGGATAACATTCGTGCTGAAATCTCTTCAAGTAAGTGTTAATGTATACGTACTTTTTTTTTTTTTTTAAAACTGCACGTCTTAACAACTGCAGACAACTTTCTACACAGCGTATAATACGTATAAGAATTACAAAGTTTGAATAATTGTCCAATTTTATGAACTTGAATGTAATTTTACTTATTTTCTTACATCCTTGATGGTATTCCAAATTTAACTTAGAGAGTTTTGTAATCTTAGTCTTTAGAAATGTGAGTAAAATATTTTGATATCGTAAGTTTTGTGTTGTAGAAAAGCGAAGACACTCACGATTGCTACGAAGCGAAGCGTGTTTAGCATGATTAAACGAATAGATCCGTGTCCTGTCCCGAACGAAGAGAGGCGTAAGGGATTTGTTGATTAGATCAAATGCGAACGTATCAGTGAAAGAAGAGTAACGTAAATAAGAAGGTGGCAGATGTGTTCTGGCTTGAATGAACGATCCGTGCATAACTGAACGGATGGACAAATGCTCCAGAGAAATTCCCTCAGATTTTCACATTAACTAAAATCATTTGAGCAGATTTTCAAAGAGTCCTTTTGAGTATTGTCCATGGAACAGTAACATTCACATAACCAATCTAGCGGAGTTGAATATAGAAATCATAGGTCTATATAAACAAAGTGCATAAAAACTTTACTGAAGTTAACTTTATAATTCAATCAGTGCAGACTATTATACTTTACCTTTGCCTTTGCTTTTATTTTATATTTACCTTTGTTTTTATGTTTTCCTTTTTATAATAATTCATCTATTATATGAACCTGAATGAGGTAGAAAATGCTAAATATGTATATAAAAACAAAGTAAAGCAAAAAAAAAAAAAAAAAAAAAAAAAAAAAAAAAATACATAAAAACACTTCTATTACATGACTGCCAGTAACATTTTTCTTGATTAAACCAATTTAACGTTAAAAGCACTAACGATGTGCCTGCAGAGAAAACACACAGTATTCAGTAAACACCCATACCTAGGTTTCCTTTAGATACATCTTTCATACCTCCTATTAAGCTGATAATATTAGAGAACAGTAGGTTGAGACTAACTACGACTGTCGCGAAGTCTCGTCACTGTAGGTGTACTTATGCTTCTGTTTGCTTTTGGTTAATTTAATTTTCGTGTGCACATATGTGTGTAAACATAAACACTCATAAAAGATTTTATAATTTCATTAAACCCACATCCGCATCCATTAAAACTGAAAAAAAAAACAAATGAAAAAATTCATAATAAAATATTTTTCCCTTCTGTGTCGCTTACAATAAAAGCTAAAAGTTATGTGAGTTTAAATTAAATTTTCATTACTCATGTCGACTTCATTCTATGGCCGCGTAGTATTGTAAAATTTCAAGTAGTCTTTAGTCATTTTTTTTTCTTCCTTTTTCTTCTTCTTGTCGTCTTCACTTATTGCCATAATCATTAAGTGTAATGACCGGCTAATTATATTCGCCTAATTAAATGAGATAAATGAGAGGAAGAGCGAAAGTACAAACACTTTGAAATTAAAATTAAATGTCTTAGAAAAGTTTAATTAGCTTTCCATTTTCGATAAAATCTTCAAGAGTAGAAACTTTGAAAAAGCTGTTGATCTTCATTTGAAGAATTTTTCAAAATTGCAGTAATAGATGATTCGTACAACGAATACTATTTTATATATCTTCTAGTGCGATTGCTTTTGATGCAGCCACAGGGAGAATGATAGTTATTTCAAAGTTGAATCTGCAAAAATTATTCCCTCAACGCTGCCATTTAATTCCAAGAATATTGCAATTTATACTTACACTAGGAAGTTATACTTTCTCAAACAAATTGAAGTTATATCTCTATGTAATTTCCAAAAAAATATTGCAGAGAACTCAAACACCACCGAAGAATGGTTGTGCACTCATTTGCGGTACTTAGGAGGAAGCGTCAGGGGCCCTATAAAGTATGTATATTCTTCATCAACGTAGAATTCTGAATTGATCTACTTATGTCTGCTCGTCTGTGTGGGTTACTCTTTGACACTTTCCTGGTCTCAAAAATAAAGATAACCGCTTCAAATTTGATAAAAACATTGGAAATTCTTGCAGACAGATTGGTGTTAAAAATGGTCCAAATTGATCAAAAGATGTACCACATGATGAATGAATTATGATGGCTACGCATGATTCGGCTTCAGCAGAATATAATTTTCTTACCTACTTTTTTTTTCTTTCTTTATATGATTTTCGAATGCTATACTTTATGCCAGGTAGTGAACTATGTAAACTACAAGCAAAATATTTCTTGATATCAAACGTTGAATATAATGTATTACCGAAGATAATTAAGTGTAAGAAGGGCAAGAAATATGTTGCTTATCTAAACACCCTTAAATTACGCGTTACTAAACAGGAATGAACGCAGAAATGCATTACGAACTCATAAAGAATGTGCTTTGGTTAGCGGAAGCAAACCATATTGAAATATACGTAAATTGCTGCGTAAAAACGCCATGGCATTCGTTCACTTCAATATCCAAGTGGTATACTTTCGTTATCTAACGATAAAATACAAGATTGCGCAAAAAGATTTCT
The DNA here is from genome assembly GCA_000688735.1 of Glossina austeni. NCBI lineage: Eukaryota > Metazoa > Arthropoda > Insecta > Diptera > Glossinidae > Glossina > Glossina austeni. The sequence continues at coordinate 214,623 of KK502517.1, forward strand.
AGAAACTCTAGAATGGAGAATCTAGAATCCTTATAACATCTACAGTGCATAAGGTTTGCACGACTGGCCTCAATTTCAGCTCACTTCTCGAAGTCGTTCTAGACAATTGATGACTGTTTGTTAAATGTTTGGCACGTGAAGTACGTCCAAGAAAGTATCCATGCTTGGATGACATTGAAAACATAGCTTTAAAAAACATTTCTTAGGAAAGGAAACCGATTTTTCACTTTCATAATTAACCCATGTATCAAAGTCTAATATTTTCCAAATGGAAACGGGACAAAGTTGTTACTATTTCTAAACCAAGCAAACCGGGTTATTGATCATAACAATTTGATTTTAGAAGTCTGCATAATAATTCGCACCGGTTCGCATATTCCGGCGTGCTAAAGACAATTTCAGGCTAAACAATCAACTGGCTTAATGCCCTCTCATGGTGGAAAAGCTTTTAATTCTATTTGGCTTAATACTTTATTTTTAAATTGTTATCTGTTGGTTTTCGAAGCCTTTTGCCTAAAATATGTTCCTGCAATTGTCTTCGGATGGATTTTGTGATTTGCTTTTTATTCCTGTAGTTAATTTTCACGTTGCTTTTTACGTCGATGATATCGGGGTTCATCACGTAAATTCATCGCTTGAAATTGGTTGAATAATAGAATTCAATAATTAGAAAAATAAGTGAATAAATAATGTGGTGTCGAATGCCATAACCTCTTCGGTTTCCGATCGATTTATCATAATAGCTCCTACAATCATATATCATATCATAGCTATCATAGCTCCTACAATCAAAAACAGTATGTACTTAAGAGAAATATATATGTGCCTATAGTTAAACTAATATAATATGAGGTTGAATAATGATAAAAGAATTTAAATAATAATAATAGAATTAAAATAATGATAAAACAAAATAAATACTATGTATGTATAGGAAATGGGTGCGTGTGATCAAAACGACCCTTGGAATTTGGTCTTAACAATACATAGTTAAAAAGTTAAATTTCTCAGTCAATTTTTGCGACGTGGTACTTCTAACAAAAATGATTATAAAGGTGTACATAATAGATAAAGAACGGACCAAGAGTTGAAAATAAGTTAATCGTAAAGTTCATATTTATTTTATCCACCTCCTAGCCAGCTATTGTTACTTCCAACATAACATTTGCAATAAATAAACATAAGTAACTGCGTTGAGGAGGTTGAACATGGCTTTTTCTTTTGTAAAAAGTATTTAGAAGAGTGCATGAGACAGCGGAATGATTTGAAAATGTTCTGTGGATTGCGACTACTTAATGTCTGCTTCGAGAGCAAGGGGGAGGAAATCATAAATTTCCAGTTAGTGTCCAAATAATTATGTCGCGTTCCAAAAGTTACTTAACATTCCTAATATTTGTTGGAGGATTTAGAGTCGGTGACATACGCACTTTTTTTCATATAAAGTCTGCCAATTTAGCTGTAGGAGAGAAGGTACATTGGTCCGGAAATTTATGCTGATTTATCTATATGGATTATATATATGTATAGGCACAAATATATATATATATATATATATCAAGGCTGCCACAAAAATGATGGGAATGGTCACATAGTCGTATGCCTTTATGATCATTTTACTGTAGGGTGATGACCTTAATACACTTCGCGGAACTTTTCAATTTTACTAATATAAGCACATTGACAAAGAGAAAAATTTAAATTAGTGTTAATCACTCGTAAAGCAAGCGTAAAAATAATCATTGACTGCAATGAAAGATTTCGATAGATTCGTTTCATGTCATGTATAATTTATCTTTGCTTCGATAATCCCAGATAACCTTAAAAACGAACAAATAATATTTTTTGATTTTTTTTTTTACATTTCTTAAAATTTACATTTCATTGCATACGTACATACATACATTAATTAAAATTAACATTTCAAAAAGTTTTTGTTTTCTCCCTTGCCGAAGGTAATTAACTATTTTTTGTTAAGTATTTGCATTTAATTATTATAAAATCGAAACTTTTTAATAAATAAACTTTTTGTTATTGCAATAAGTTATCCTATCGTTTGAGAAGATAACTGGTTGAATAAGTTTTTGGAAATCAATAAAAATTAATCTAAAGCAACTAATGCTCAAATAATGAAAAAAAAAAGTTTTTCCTTTCCGGAAATATACAGAACAAAGAAAGTAAAAAAAAAAAAAAATAAAAATAAAAAACTAAACAAAATTCTAACGCATAAGAAGTATTTGGAAGTAAGAGCAAAATGAAAAATCAAAACTTGCGAATAGTTATTCAAGCACAGATTTGGTTTTTCCCATATTGTTTTGCATTACGGTATCAAAAGTGTGCTGTGAGTAACTTGTTCAACTGTTTCTGAACATGTTGTGCTATGAAAATTTTGAAAATCCCGTATACCGTAGAGTATAACAAAACAGTAGTTTTGTAAAGAGATAAAAGCTAATGCACTCTTCATTTCTTTCCCCCTTTTTCTCTGGACGATTTTCTTTGTAGTTACAAACAATATGAAATTTTTGGGAACTAAGTTCTGCATGCAGGATAACAAAGCAGGCCACTTCTGAAAGGATAATCTAAGAATGCTACGCTTAAGAAAAGCACTCTGCATTGGCCAGCAATTAACTATAGAAACTGGAAGCAAAGATGTTTTCAATAAACCTTGTCATAAAAATTGTATTGTGTTAATCCACTGCTAAGAGAGTCTAAAGCAGGCATAGCTAAAAGTTTATTAACTAGTTAGCAATCTCGACCTATTGTAAAACTTACCTACGAAGAAAATTAAGCCATTTAAAAATGGCAATTGTCGATAGCTATTGACCTTTCATTTTCGATTCAGTAATGGTTATAGTAAACCTTGGAAGGTAACGCTTATTTGGGCAACATATACTGTAGCACCATATACCATTTTCTAGAACACTATAAAGAACGTCCACTGCATTGTCAAAAATGCACTAAATATGCTTTACTAGTACGATGAAATCTGTGCTTGTGTATTGAAGCGGACAGACAAATAAACATAAAAAGTCAACTATGTATGTATCATAGAAATGCGTCAATGATTTATGCATGACATGGTAATAAAGTTTGTAACCGTTTGTGAGGCAGTAAAACGGAAATATGCACAGACATGCTGTTTGTAAAACATATACGAAACTCGTCTATTCTTTTTGCGTTTTTTTTTTTTTTTTTTGCTTTTCTTTGTTTGTTTTTGTTTCTTGTTCAATATGGTCCATAAAAAGTGTATATATGCGCTTCAGCATAAATTGAATTCATCGGTTGGGTAAATAGAACAACAGACACACGCTAGGTTGGTTGGTTTTGTTGCGCATAACCGATTGATTAGCTCGCATTTAAGAGCTTCTGTTTAGATATCGCAACGACGGTAGTGAAGTACCTACTGGGTTTAATAGCTTTAATTTGAATTGTAAAAAACATTTGAGGAGAAAGAGTTACTCGACCAACTGCATGCATGAATGGACGAAGTCAAACGTATGGTTAATATTTATACAAAAGATATCACATAACATTTAAAAAAATTGACCAAAATAAATTCTAAATAAACAAAAACTAATCTCGTGGCCGGCTTTTAGCTGCTGATATCGACTATATTCGTTCGAAATTTGAATATGTTACTCGACAGTAAATTTTATAATCGAAAGGGTATCCATTCGACATTAAGAAGAATGCATACTTTCAGGTATATTTTGGCATTGTGGTCCGTCACTGCTCATAAAAGAAAACAACGTGCATTCTCGCCATAGTTGCTTACATTTTTTTCAATTTTGGTGTTCCTAAGGAATTGTTAAAAGAATACACTCCGATATCGGTTTCATTATAAGAGAGGCTTGTTAAGTTCCTCAAGACATACAGAAAAAATTCCTCGTGACTTATGAAGTCTCCGTGATGTTGTTCAGAAATGTTAATTCACTACTCATTACTGCGAGCCGACAATCGACAGCTATCGAGTTTGCTCGATATCGACGGTTACAAACCGGCCTCCGATCTACTTCACCTTGAGATTTATTTACTAAGAGCTAAAGAAAAACGAATACCGAAATTATAACACGTTTTAATTCTCTGTCCGTGAATACGGTTTATATAATGATTGTTTCTTGTCCGAAAGTAATATGTGCTGTAATGAATCGGAGCTTGGTCGGAACGTTGCTCGCTTTGCTCACTGCTCTCATCGTAAGAAATTTATCACTGTCTAGACTGATTGGTGTGCTTTAAAGGCGGACAAACAAAGTGCGAAAAATAATCATCTAAAATATCAGACTGAACCATGGGAGAGCTATGTGGCAGGAATGCCCTCTTGTACAGTTTAAAGCAGAGAGAATGTGCGCTCTTCCCCTTCATTGCTCTCCCTGTGCCAACTTAAACTAGTAAAGGTCCAATACAGATTTACTTACCATGGGTTTCATGGACCCAAAATGAAAAACAGTTTCGATCCTTACAACACATGTACAGCTTGAAATATTCTGAGGTATATATCAATTGTTTACGTTTTTAAAGACACACGTATCGCTATTCCTAAAATCTTAATAAACAGTTGCACAAATATGTTCAAAATCGGCATCAACCATGTACACTCTAGAGTCTCCACAGCCCACACAGTTGGTATACAAATCTACAGTCGATTTTCATTTCCTTGCATTTAGACAATATTTGAAGCGCACCATTAAGTTGGTTTATTGACCGGAGCTTTCGTTTGGAAATTCTTTCGTGTAGCTTGGTTCAATTTCAATCAAAATTTTCGTGCGAAAGAAGCCTGCATTTCATTTAGTTTGTTAATGATACTTGATTTTTTTAGTTACAAGTGATTTGGCGTAAGCAAAATTCTTGCGCTTATTAGACGCTTAGTAATAAGATCGAAGCGAAAAATTTAAATGATGAAAACAATACAATGGCGGCTCATCCCTTCTTTTTTTAATTACTTTCAAGTATGCGTAACCTATAAACAAAATAAATTAAAATTTATGCCGGAACTTGGATTGATAGTTAGATTGCAGGCTTTTGAAAATTGGGAGAGCGCTTTAGATATCATCACAAAGAGCTTAGTGACGGCCAATTCAATTGAAAATAATCAAAATATTTGTCAAGTTTTAAATTTTAATCCCATTTTTTTTAAAGAAATTTTTAATTTATTTATAAATTTAATGGTTACCCTACCGCCATGAAAGACAACTTCCACATTCTGTGTCATTGAGTTCATATCTTGTCATTTACTATCATTTCATTAAAAGATTAATATAATGTTTTGAAAATAATCGAACACAAAGTTTTCATGCTGTCGTTGGGATGTTCACAACCAACCTCAGCATGTTACTCAATTGAACAAAAAGAATTTCATCACCAATTAGTCAAACATAACCTATAAATCAAAAATCTAAAAATCTAATAAAAATCATCAAATAATTCAACATCAACAATAATTCTTAAAACTTTGAAATTAAAAAGTTAAATAACTGTTAGAGTTAACTGTTAAAGTTAAATACTGGATAATGGGTCTAAAGTGAAACATACAGTGAAACATACAGGCCTAATCCATTTCTTTCTACAAGCAAAATAAAAAAAAAACAAAAATAAATAATCGAACACAATAACGCATTTCTTGAAAAAATTAAATTTATATAAGTCCAGCTTTCCTCTCGTCAGCACTTACGGCCGCCTTGATTAACGAGAGCAAAGAGAATTTTCAATTTGTGTCTTGTATACTATTCATTAAGAACACGCCAATCTGCAAACGGATTTCAAACACGACAAGCAAACGAATTCTTACCGAAGCAAAGAGAGCTTGTCCTTAGGTGCATGTGATTTATTAAACCACAAATTTATACAAGTAATGCTACAAAGAAACTTTTGAAAGAAAAGTAACGATCCAACAATTTTCTATGCTTTTTTTAGCCTTTCTTTTATTCCATAACTCCTGATCAGTACCAATATTCAAGCAATTCAGAACTTAATATGACCTTATAATCTCACAGTCTGCGGCCACACCTTGTCCCTCTTTCTTCACTTATTTCTACCTGATCATCACGGTGTTTATAGTCGTGTAAGAGACACCATGAAAGCAGTCATTGCGAAAAAACAAAAATTGGATGTCGTGAGTGCTTAAGGTTAGCTACTTTTACTTACTCGTAAGAGCTTACTTTACGCTCTATTCGCTCATCAGCATATTTGATTTTTGAAAAATTAACCAAAAGTTCGCAAACCTCATAGGTAATCAGCCTTTTGTATTATTTAAGCGTTTCACGTTTTCAAAAATTCACACAACATATTACAAAGGCAGCTGAAAGTACATAGAACCATAGCAAAACGAACGCAGTGTTATATATTGCTTTAGAGTCCATAAACTTTAGAAGAACAAAAAGCAAAACGGATGACAAAAATAGTAAGTTTATTAACTATCATATTTATAACACATACAAAAATGTATGCTGAAAAGTTTCACCTAAAAACTCATTTATTTTCTGCTGCATGGTGTGCCATAAAGAAAAATAACATATAGAATAATATTTATTGCATTTTTATGCTCATCTGTACAGGATGGTGGTATATTAGTTTCACTTTTCGGTTTCTAAAACTTAGAAGTCCTGATAAAGTACATAGTACGAATATTTTGTATTGTCGAAATTGTCGAAGCCGTCAGATCAGAGATAGAATGTTTAAACGTGCATGCAATTCGTATGCATGTGCGATTAAAGTAAAGGTGGTGGAGATCTGGCAGGAAGGAGGTAAGCGGGAGGATATACTTTAAATGTAAAAGAAGATTGTAGTTCATAATTGACAATCTGCATCAGATTTCATCCAAATATTTATTACATATAATTGTCAGAGTTGAATGACCATAAGTGAGCGTGGAATATACAAAAAATATCAATTTAAACTCATCCAAGAATGATAGGAAATTTCTTATTGCGCTTACACATATTACACGGAGGAATAGCTGGTTTTGAAATTCTTTCTTCTTAAGCTGTGGAGATATGATTCGAAAGGTAATCCTTTTAAAATTTCAAGTCAAAGCTCAAATGTTCTGTCAAAATCATATTGCGTAAGCTATAAAATCTTTGCTCTAAAAGATACCGAATGGAATTAAATTGCTTGTGCTAAGAGATTCGGCCAATGTCTGTGATGGTTTCTCTTTACTCTTACTTTTTCTAAATACTAGTAAATATCAATATGTAGGTAATATTTTTTCTATTTTATGTTAAAAGCTATAATTTTAAATTTGTTTCTACCTTTTGCTATCAAATTTATAGTCAATTTTCCATTTAACTGAACGCTTATGTTACGATTATTATTAATAGTATGCAAATAAATTATTTCTCTCCCTGAAATTTAGTGGAAGATTTCTTATCTAAATTAACTCGTAAAGTTTTTATTGTCTTTTGAAATTATTTTTATATATTTATGTTTTTTTTTTTGAGAATCAAAAACATATTCCTTTTATACCTCTGGTTACTTTTTCCCGAAATGGATGGGTACTTTTTTGTCCGAAAATATGATAAACATTTCAAATTTTAATAAACTTGATTGTTTTCACAAATAAAACAATAATCATTTAAAATAATATTTTGAGCCGATAGCCTGTGTTGCTAGTGCTCTAAGAATTTATTTCATTAGTCTAAAATTTTAATAATAATAATAACATTACTTTCCCTTACACTTTTCCCACACACTTTATCAAATGCAAAACATATTTACGGACAAATCAAATATATTTTATAGAATTTTAGTTAAATCTTATTACATGATATGATAAATCCGATCTAACTTTAGTCGTATACAAATTTAGAATTCGAAAACAAAGTAAATTTAACTTGTACAGAAACGATAAGAGATTTGCTTTGCCAATGGAACATGAGACTTTCGTGCAAATCAGCAAAAGCCCTGAATGCTTTAAAATGCCTGTTCATAGAAAATTGGATATACATAATACTTTCTGTGTACACAATTCATGTATTACTTTATCGTCTTCAAATTGGTTTTTGAAAATAAATTTGAGTTTCTATTTAATATTCCCTTTATGGGCAATAGAAGCAATAGAAGCATAATTTTCTAGAATTTTTAATATGAAATACATTTAGCATAGATCTCCATGTATAATCGTTAAAATGGTATATATATCTATATCTATATGTATATATAGAGAGAGAGAGAAAGAGTGACAAGATATCGTTTTTGAATCTGCTCACAAATATTTATGTAGTATTCCTTTTGTTTAACATACCAAAGGTGTGCTGTTCTACACAAGTCGAAAAGTTTTGCCTATAGGTATAATTTTATTAATTGTGAAACAAAGCATTAGAATACTTATCTACAAGCAAGTACGTAAGATATATTTACGTCTATAAAGAGTATATCATTGCCTTGTGTTTGCCTAGTAATTACAATTAATCGTATACGAATTAAAGTACTGATATCCCTTTTTTCATATATATATATATCGGTTGCTTTATAAAAGTATGAAAAAATAAAAAGATAAAAAACATTAATCTATAGGAGAATTCTTCTAAGTATGTCCTTCCTTAAGCGTCACCTTGCGAGAATAATTCTTATGACGGGACGTGTATCAGTTTATGGTTAGAGGTTCTTAATGGCAACTTTCTTTATACCTTAGTAAACATTTTTATATTCGAAAACGTATTCATATATAAATTGAATTTGCGTGTTCAACTGAAAAACTGTCTTTCTTAGAAGAGTCGTAGCTCTCTCCGAGTCTTAACCAACTCTTTAAACCAAGTCAAGCGATTTGGTGGCTTCTTGATCGTAGACCGTAAAAGCATCTAGACGATGAAATAATTCTTGCATCGCTAATCATAAAAGAAAATTATAGCAAAGCCGCGTTCTATATTAACGATAGCCTTTCCTTAAATGGTTTTGACTGAAACCATGAACACAAAGGCCCGAAATGCGCAAAGTGAGCAGAAATGTGTAGATAGAGATAAACACCTGGAAAATTCTACTTCTATTTAGAAGGAAGGAAGTTACGAAGCAAAATAACAAAGCAAAACTTTTCCATATGGTGTAAATATAAACAAACGCAAGGAGTTTCTTTTTAAACCACGATCTTTCGAAAAGCAAGCCATCAACATATGATTAAGAGGAACGAAAAATGTCAAGGCAAAATGTCTTCAATTTCCAAGAGTATTATTAAATAAGGAAGCCCATGATGCAAAGATGTAAACACAAGAAGTCCGGACTGCATTCAAATTATTTCGACTTTCATTTTCAATGCCGTTTTTCCCAGAACTTTTCAGTGATAAATTATGTCGTGCTTCTTATTGACTTCGATCTTTTAATCGCACATAAAAATGCGCAGAAACGCCCTTAGATACAGTTGGCCTATATAAATTTACAAGTTTAACTTAGAGGCGTTTGTAGGCCGTTTATCGGCTTATATTAATGAAATGCAAAGTTTAAAGAGATATTTGCATTTCCAATATATTAGACGGTAACAAATGCGGCTCCTCAAAACAATTGAAATTTGAATGTTTGTCTCTCTGCTTTATAGAAAAAGTTTTGCAGTCTTGCGTAGAGAGAAATTTCTCCGAAAATTTTTACAATCTAGGCTTTATTCGTCCGTACTTCATTTAAATTGTGCTCACTACCACTGTACACTTTACCAATTACGCGTTTGTTTCGAAATTTCATTTAAGTATTTGCCAAAGAAAAATGCTTGTATTTTATCTAATTTTACTAGTTTTTGCATGAAATTAATGAAATTTAAAATTTTTCTTACTTTAGATGGGAACGATTTGTTTTGTGTTCATCATATGATGAGTGGCGGAAAGCAATTGTTCAGCTTTTTAATTATCAAACGCCATCATCATGATTGGTGCAAACGAATACGTTCGAAATGGTAGATATGTTTATTTGCTCTAATTAAATTTAATTTTTCCACAAAGTCATTCATCTGCAATGCAAAACTAATTTATTTTGCAATTATAATAAAATTCTAGTCTCTACGTTTATCATTTCACAAAACAGGCTTTACTAATAATAGAAGTTCATGTGAGCGTATGTGCATATATGTGTATGCGTGTGTGTCGATAGGTAAGTATTGACATATGCATGTTTACTAAATAGAGTGGAAAATCTCGAAAAACAAGGTACGCATAATTATTAATTTGGCCGTAATGGTCCATTTAGCAATGCTACCACATTTGGACAATAGCAAATATTTACGAGCAAACACAATTGCTTGCAATTTTGCATGGGTAGGCTTTGAAATCTCTTTATACACATTCGAAATTGAAAGCATAGTAAAAGAGGTTTTTCGGAAACGAGTAAAATTTCAGTTTGTTTCACTTCACATTTCCTGTCATCATATAAAATAGTCAGCTGCTTCAAAATCAATAGCTTATGAGCTTGAAGATCAACTTCAACATGGTCATATAATGGCAGATAATATTCTAATGTTCATTGAGTGTAGCCCACAAGCGTAACTACTACCTGAATGATAATCTTCATTCCACTTAGCGAAGAAAGGCAACTATTGGATAAATGTTTTATTCTTCGTAAAAAATGCAATCAGATTAAAGTTGATTTGCTTGAAGCTACTAAAGCCGCTCACAATTTATTTGGATCGATACGTTATATTTGAGAAAAGGAGTCGGGTTGTTGAAAGCTATGCCGTAAAATGATTTCGAGTAACACTTTCTGGTCGGCATTGTCTCGAAGTAGGCAAAGAATCGCGACTAACAACTCAATGGTCGCGACACCAAATCGCAAAGTGCTGTAGAATTTTCAATACAGACGAGCATATGATCTAAGTGATTCGGCAGCCTGTTAAATGCATTAAATAAATTCACAAAATATATACACAATAAATAAATAAATAAAACTTAATTTTGAAACGATGAAGGGGTTTTTTATTATCCACAATTGAATGTACTGCGATTCTAAATTGCGGAACGAGATGGAAGTTGCAGGTGTTCTTTCAATTGCAAGGAAAACATGGTCATCAAAACCGTTGAAGAAAATATAGTTTTGGCTTCGCAAATGGACTTTTTTGAATACTGTTGAACTGATAAAACAATAGCAGCTGCGTATCATTTAAACTTTTAGAATCAAGTGGAAGTGGAAGACCTAAATTGGCTTGGAAGTATTTTCATCTTAAGCAGATCAATGTAGAATATTTGTCATAATCATTAGTTTTGATCTCCTTTGGACTTTCATTTAATCCGAAATGCTAAGTTCTCACGTAGCCAGAAAAAGAAGTTTGATAAAAAACAGGTAATAGTACTTGGTACTGTAAAGGCGCAATAGATAAGTTAGAAGGCATTTTCGGAAGCTTCAAATAAAAAAAAAAAGCACTGCGCACAAAGAAACGGGCACTCTACTGGCACTCTGGTTCTATCATTCCGCAGCTGCTAGTACTGATAATTGTAACAACATAAATCTTACGGGGTGGCTAATGCATGGCGTGTTGCCTTATAGACATTCCTTTTATCTGATAGGCGGCACACGGCAGGAAAAGAAGTAGTGCTTAACATAAATCGTAATGTTGTAAACTTGCAAGACTAGCACGGTTTCCAAGCTTGTAGAATTATAAACCTTGTGAACTCGCAAAGCTGAACTAGAAGAGCTTTTGAGCTACCAAAGCTTATAGGCTTGCGAAGCTTGTACATTTGAAAAGTCTTATAAATGCTTTCTGATAATCTCAATACTTACAATCCTTGACAACGTCATAGAACAATTCATTACAAATCTATACAATTTCACATTCGTTCATATTCGTACGCGAAATGTTATAATATTTTGTCCATTTCGTAGATGCTTATAAATGAACATTTAGAATAAATGAATGTAAACAAAAATACGCAAAAATATTTGTCGTTGTACCAACGTACTCGCAGCGATATTGAATTCGAATATTGCAATACGGTTGCAATAAAAACAACATTTTCTATAATGTAATTGCTAATAAATTGCAATTTAATAAATTTTAGTAGAGAAATGTAAACAGAGCGTAAACATTCGTACACAATAGTAAAATCCCACTTTGGCACGTTTTTTCCGCTCCTATCTTTTATCAGCAGTAATTTTGTGACAATAATTATCTAAAAAATATTGAGTTCAGATGAAGCGTTAAAACTTCACGCATAAGTAAATGAATGAAGTAAATTTTTAGGTATCCAGATCTGTAAATTTTGCATGCGTGCGTATGAATAAAAGCGAAAATAGATTAAATCTTCACAAAATTTCTAACCTATTTTTGTTTTCTTCTTTTTCTTTTTTTTATTCTGTTTAGCACTTCTTCTGCTTCTGTTATGCGTGGCTGGGAAATTTTTAGAAATATTTACGAATATTCTTAAATAACTTAATTGCATGTACAATAACTTTTAAATGTCAACTATGTAAGTATATCATAAAATTTACAATTATGGATAAAGTTAGCACAAAAAACCATTTAAATGCATTAAATTAGGTTTTGCTGTTTTATTTCTATTTGCCTTTCGCATCATTAGTTTCTCGTTTCCTCTTTCTCTCTTTCTCCGTTTATCACCTTTTAAGCTTGTATATGGTATTTATGTTGTACGCAAATTAAATTGAGTGCATATTGACCAAAAATGTGTTAAATTCAATGGTAATTACAGGAAATGTTGAACAAGAGGAGGAGAACATGTGTCCACATGTTCCAAACACAAATACTAAAGTGCTTTACCTAAAAGCCTATCCATTTAAATTCGATAGGTATGTGATGTGATTACATTTGCAAGTGGTTTGCATTTTAAAACGAATTTTATGGGGAAGAATCAATAAAAATATGAATATTTTAAATTTTTGGAAAAAAACAAATGAATGGTAGAAATAGATTGGAGTTGATCGAAACACATAAATAACGATAATATAAGTATGGTTAGTGCGCCTTTAGACATTGATTATCCATAAAAAAAAAAAAAAAATAAAAAAATGCAGGAAAATTATGCTGTATTATGATATTTATCTCGCATCAATTTATTGATGATTTTCAAAGCAATCGGCAAAAAAAGTTTTCCTGATTCAATGAAGAAACACACAAGAATTGTTGAAAAACTGCCCAGGAGGCGCCATATTACCTGTCGAGTCGACACGTAGAGTAGCGAGCTCGTAGCTGTCGACAATGTGCACCATTTTTGTTGAAAATTCGTTTCATGACAAAGTTGCTGTCGAATAGTTTATCGAAACAGAAAATAAAGCAAAAAGTCTTTACAAAATGCACATATTTGAGAAAATTAATGAAGGTAAAGATAGCTATTAAGAAAAAACATCTAGAGATTTTATATAAGATGTCCGTTCCCTTGAACTGTTGGAAGTTTGCCTATAAGGTGTAAGGCACCACGGCTCCAAAGAATAGGAGGGAAGGATTAGCGTTTTTTTCACCCAATTGCAAATAAAATAGAAATAAATCGGAAGTAAACTGGAATTAAAATACTATCGGTAGTTGTAGGCGTATTGGTAAACCTACCTAGTGGAACCTTTTCTGAAATATCTTTGCAGAATCAAAAATTATCGATAAAAATATAAAAACTTTTACCGTTTTTTTCGAGGTTGTTTTAGTTTCTCATTTCTGGTGGACACGTACACAGGCAGATAACAACCATTTTGCTAACATTGGATTCTTAATCGATCAAGAAATGTTTATGTCAAGTTTCAACTGACAAGTCGATCCCTTTTGTTAAAAATAGGTATATGTCACGCCCAGCTCGAAAAGTAGACTAGATAGCAAAAAAGTGATTGCAAGTCACCAAAAAATTTCGGGACACTAGATGCTTTGTAATCTTTTTTTTTAATAAGGAAAATTAAAAAGGATCAAATTGACGTACTCGGTAGTTCTAGTGTTAACAATTAAACTAAAAAGAATAATTATTTGTAAATTTAGAGTTAATTACGATATCAAAACTAACGTTTTTCATAAAATGTGCAATAGTACACTGCGATGTGACCTACAGTGTTACAATACAGTATTACGTAACGCTAAGCGCGTACACAAAGTACCATTTTATATCGTTATATATTGCTTTATACAGATCCATGGACGGAAGAAACCAAATCGAGGGCGAAATTTGGGACATTTAAAAAATGATCAAAATACATACAAGTACCTAATATAATCATTATGTGTCTCAAGTGTGAAGTTGGTTGTGAAAGTGTACAGTTAAGTTCTCTGTTAGGAAAAAAACTCAATTATTAAACTTAATTATTATTATTCAAATTAATTATTAATTATTATTATTCAAACAATCCTACAGCAGCTTAATGGTATGACCATTAAATGACCTCCTCTATCACGTTACCGAGTTTTTCACTTATTTTTGTCATAACATAGCAAAAATTAAAGCTCGCTGGTGTATGAATAAGCATGAGAGGCGATACATTGAAGGCGATTCCGCCTGTAGACTGACGTAGACCGATGTAGTCCGAATTTAGAGAAAAATTTCAAACTCTCTTGTTAAAGTATTATTCTGTGCTAAAATTTACACCTTGCTGTTATATAATATATCAAAACACTATTTTTCACTATTTCTCGTAGCGAATTATTAAAAATTGAAAGTTTTTTCGTACAAAGAAAACAAGGTTATATAATATATAGAAAATGGTCACCAAGATAACACGATTAAATTCATTTTCAATAATATTTACTCTTGAGAGTAAACTTATGGCCAACGTACTAATTACGTCAGCATATTCCAAAAATTATGGCACATATGTCGAGCTCAAGAAATTAAGGATGGCCCGGCTTAAAGTGGCTCAGAAAATGATTCTAAATGGATTGATTTAATCAAGAGTCTATCTAATGGAAGTCTTTCTCCACATATGACACTTTATGCATCATTTTTACACTTTGATTTTTTTATGCCTTGACTTTGAAGGAATATTAAGGGACTTGTATAGTTAAGCCGACCTTTACGTTGAAGGAATTTCATCATAAATTTCAGATTAAGATTAAACTAAAGATGAGTGTTTTTTTTTCTTTTTAAATGCTTTGCATGTTTTCATTGCTTGAAATATTTTTTTTTTTTTTTTTTAAACTAAATCCTCCTTTTACAAATATTACTTTGATTGCATATACAAAAGTATAAAATAAATGCAAAGAACTAAAACAAGTCAGGAAACCTACATAAGCCTTGAGGCGAATCTGAGATATTAATTACTTAAAGTAAGCATAAATTTGCCTTTCGATAGCGTTATGATATGTTCACGTCGTCAAGTATATACCGAATATATAATTTCTGGTTAATCGCAATCCTGAGGTTAAATGCAAATGCAAACGCATTTTCGTAAAGTTCACGTTCGTTATATTGTGTTGTACTTCATTGTTAATTAGCAGGCTGTAATTGAAATTGTCAGTGGGTTTATTCCGCTTTCAATTAAAATTGAAGAGCGTTTTAAGACGCGACTGAAAGATTTTCAAACTTAATATGCGAAATTCAATCACGAGCATATGCGCGAAGATAATATGTTCTACCCGATATTTTAGTGGTAATAAATAGGCAGGTAAATATACAATTTTTGATATTTATAGTTAAGCATTGCGAACAGAATGATAAAATTAGTATATTTGCATTATCCTTGTAGCTTGTATAATAATATGATCCATGTTTAGTTTAATACTTTTTTAAAATTTGTATGTTACATGGAAGAGGGTAGAGAATAACTTTTACACATCTATACAATCCGCTTATATTACTATGTACGTACTACGTACGTACTACATCCGCCCAACTTGTGAAAATTTGGAATAAAAACATGAACGTACGTAAGAGCTCATTCATATAATAGCATTACACAATAAACCCAAAGTAAACAACAAACAAAACAAAACAGCGTATGAGACCACTTTAGAAAGAAGTTTTTAGTGATGCTAACAGCTGTTGCACCTGCAAGCATTAAAAAAATGAACCAGAAACTAGAAGAAAGCAGAAAAACAAAAGTAAAAAAATGAAAAAACACTAATGAAAAAAGGAACGCATACAGTGCATGTGCAACGAACAAAAACACCGCAAGCAACGTCAAAAGAAAAAAGGAAACACTTTACGCTTTAAGATAAATGTGAGATGTGGAAGAAGAAAATATACGCGTATGTTTGTATGTACACGATATTGTACGAATAATTCAACAACCTTTATAGGCAACTAGAGAGACTGAGTCAAGAGTTGTTCTCGGGGTGAATGGCTGAATGCGAATGAAATGATAAAAGATGTAAACTAGCATTTTATATATATTTGTAAGTTTATAACAATTGTGTAATAACACACTATACGAGACTTTGTACATCTAAAGAAAATATTATATATATGTCAGATCGACTCTAAGGTACTCTCATTTTAAATTGAACGAACCAAAATAAAAAAAAATAAAAATCCTATTTCCAAAATGCAATTACTGTTCTTTTTACTCATCACTAGAAGATGTGAGTAAATCAAATTATTCTGTTTGCTGACCCAAGATATAAATATTACGTATACCTAACACGCACTAGTTAAGGTTGCGTCTGCTGGTTATTTTCATTCTCAAAATTGCTAAAATAAATGCAGTAAATGCACAATCTTTCGGAGAGCGCTTGGGAAGTTGACTTGATCGTCTTGCAAGCATGGACAAGAAATGGCATTAGACCAAAAGCAGGATCGTTTAACTTATCACATGAAAGTCGACCTTGATCAGGTCGCATACGTAAAATAGACGAAGATTCATAATATTCATCAGCGACTGAGTATTCTTATATTTTATTGATGAGAGGAAAATTCTGCCTTGATTGAAGCATAGCCGTGTCGGTCTGCCTCCAACCGTTCGTTTCCAAAATATAAATTTTTAATAACATTTTCTAATACTCAAACAAGATGATGCTAAAGTAAGACGAGTCTTAATCGATTTGTCTGATCTTTTTCAAAGTCAGTTTCTATGTAGTGCGAAGGAAAGCACTCCCAACCTCGATATCTTTTTTTATTTTTATTTTTCGAAAACCGACTGCTTATGGGATGTCTACTACGTGCATGCACGATGACGACTAGAAATGATTGTAGGCAAAGAAAAGAAGAAAGAGAATGTAGTGATTACGACACGTTCCACCCGACTGACCGAGGCAAAGGCTCTCGATTGAATGGCCGTGGATTCAAATCTTAAATGCGGCAACAGGTTCAAGAAAGCCGATAGCCTTAAATGCTAGCGCCTTAAGACTTGAGTGTTAGAATCTATTTCGTACTAAAGCACTTGAACGATGGATATATTGCTTCTACATCTGCAGAACATCCATTAGAGAAATAGCTATTTATAAGCTCAACATAGGCATACTATGTCGCTGCTTAAGAGTGTCAAAAATATAAATTTCTTGTTGTGCTTGGGGCGAAGTCGAGATATACTCACTCTGCGGTAACGTTGTCTTACTTTATTTCTAGCCTTTGCTTTGCTTTCTTTATCGGCATATAGTAAAGGGCAATAATGATTTATAACTTCCTAAGAATACGACCTTATATTTTCCATAAAGCTTAAAACGGATCAAAACAGCTGGCAGTTTAAAGGAACTAAAAATAATAAAAACGAAAATGGAAATGAAAATTCCTCTAAACGTTCTTCAATTCCAATAGGAATGTTTAAAGTACTCATTTTATTGGCGTTTTAGTGCGAGTTCGTCTATTCTAAGCATTTGTAGCACACGATGACGAAAGCATATTAACACTCAGTTGCCTATATGAACGAAATATTCTCACACTTCGCAAGCATCGAAATCGCAATGAAAACAGCGAAGACGACCTATTTTGTAAATAACACGTTTTTTCTTTTATCCAATTTGCGCCGCATGCTGACCGGTAAAAGTCCCTAGTGAATAATCAAAATGCGGAAATTATAATAGCAACATGGCGGTGTGGTATTGGCTTACGAAGTTTCGATTCGATGCAAAAACAAACATTGACTTTTTCCCACTTAAAAACTGCTTATTTTAACTAATGCATGATGACGCCTTAAATCCATGAAAATTTTATAATGATCGAAAAAACACAAACTAGAGATGTTTTCATTGCATTAATAATATTCTTGTATTGAGCTAAATTCGTTGTGCAGTTAAAATTCTCACAAATTATTTCGGTTATAACTTAAGTCTAAGCTTTCCTGTAAAATTATTACCGACAAATGAAATAATGGATTTAATGAATTAATGCCTGTGTACGCACGCAGCAAGAGAGTCAGTATGTAGACAAAGCAAGGCACAACTTATACCAATGTGTGAACTTGTGCACTTTGAGCTGCATATGCAAACCAAGTTGCACACATAATGGAAAGGAATTTCATTTAAAATGCATTCAAGTCGGTTTCCGCTTCTATATGAAAGTTAGCATACGTATGCGATCACAGTAGTCACGTGAGTAGTGCTATATACAGTTTGGCGTAATTAAGTGGAGGTGATGCCGTAATAACGAAGTATTATTTAACTAAATGTTTGCATGCAAATATTTCACTTCATATTATTTGGTGAATACTTTCTAAATAAAATGCAGGCAAACGCTTTTAAAATTAAATTTTTTCTTTGATTTTCTTTTTCTCCTTTTTTTTTTGTATTTTTAATATAATTTCGTGCGGAGAAACCAAATGCAAGCATTGGAATTGCTTTATTTGAAATGGAATTGAACGGATTGGAATAGATTTTATACTAATTTTTTTTAAATATTTCACTTAAACTCACGTCATCCGCGGAAAGTCAATTTAAAATCTAGAATAACTTAAACTTTATACAACTCTTGCTGAGACTCACGCGGAATGCATTTAAGAAGTTCTGATTTAAAATAAGTGGGCTGCGACTAGGTCTATTAAGGTGTGTTTACCTAAGTAGTGATATCAACTTTTGCGGCACCTTAATTAATCACTCGAAAACGTTCCAAAACTCTAAACGTATGTTTTATTCTCGGACAAAGGAACATGCTACGTTCATTACATAAATGTACTGCAGACATAGAGCTAAACTTCCATATAGAAAATTGGAAACTCATGTCATATGCTGGAGCAGTAAATCGAGGTAAAGAGATATAATTCAATATCATATTTAATTAGCTTAGAAATGCCGTAGTCTTCAGCGTACACCTCTACCTGAAGTTTCATATTTACCTGAAACATAGTTCCTAACGATATATGAGGGTAGTATAAATGACGATTGTTCGTCGAAAACAATTTTATAAGATTTTAATTTGAAGTTTGAAAGCACCAGATTGTTTAACATGTGTTTGACAGTCATTGATATTGAACAATATCCGTGACTTGCTAAACTTAGGAAAATTTGGCTTTTATTTTATGAGATAATAGTCTCGTGCAAAGGATCTGACTTCGACCAAAATCCGTTTATAACGATAAAGTGGTAGGTACGGGCTGGCAAGATCGCAATGATCGATCAAATAGGATGGGACCAGCAGAAATAATAAAGACAGTTAAGAAAATATTATTGGATGATCACCGACAGAGAATATCAGCACTAAAAACCTAAATGCTGCACATCGCCAAAAACTTTATTAATTCAAATTAACTTCATTTAACAAAGCTGGCAAATCATTAGCTGAGACCTAAAATGAACCTGCGTTTCTCTAGTGAAGCTAAAACTATTAATAATAATTTATTTTCATACGGTAGTAAAGTAACGTGACGGCCCGCGTCCATGCCGCAAGGAGTAGCAATTGTTTTTGAACCGATTTCAGTTGATTTAACGTAACACCGAGAGGCACTGCACTAATCAAACTAAGCGTTTAAGTACAGATTTAGCTTTATTTGTACAGAACTCAATGTGTAAATGGAAATGGTACGTAATGGGCCCAAGATCAAGAAAGGTCTCCACGTTCTTCATTCAGTGTACGGGACTCGATGAATTACTCTGTAGTCAGCAAACTTCTTCTCGAGTATGGCAGTCCTTTACCTCTATTTAAGCTTAATATGAAACAATTAATTGAACCCCATTTAGATAATTAGTCAATGAAGGCAAGAGAAAGCCTTGGATATTCGAGTCGCAAACTTTAATAGGCTCTTCGGGATTGATCTGCCATGTAGGCAAGCTTATTGGTACACAGGAAAATCGGATTTTATTGAAAATGCTAAATTTCGATCAAACAATTTTGATAGTATCCTCAGTCTAGCAATGCGTCTATAATTCTGATCTAAACGTCTGTTATCATTTTTATGGACTGAGAGAAGAAAGTTACTTTCTTAAATCACTGGAAGAACATCTGCTCGTGTAGAGTTAACAGTTATAGTTAGAAGCTGATTATAAGACGATATCCAAGTTGTTACAAATCGCTGGGGAAATTGGATAGCACTAAAAGGAGGCAAATAAACATCTATTGGTTCCTAAGTGCTTTGCCATGTCTTTGTCAGATTATATATCGTAAGCAAGAGGTCGAGGCAACGTCGAGTGAAAATATCTAAATAATGAATTATGTTTCTGAAATACTGTCGTACCGCTAGTAGAAATTGTCGTAAGCAATAAAATGCAATTAGTGTTACGCGTTTGTAGCGTATTTATTCGTTGAATTGAATTGTTAAGGTTAAAAGGAACTATTGTCGCATATAAAAGCAGAGTAAACGTGTCAAGATAAAAGTGAAATACACTCATAAAGATGTTTACAACGTAATGTGTTACATCGTTACGAGAGAAAGCGTATATAATCTTAAATGCCGATGGTGTATACGTATTTGAGTAAATATACTTATGGCTATAATGAAAGTGTTTCGGATATCACTGACAATGTTGTTAACACAGACTTTGGGGATGATTATGAATGTCTGCTTGTTTGTATGCAGCACTCGAGCAGCATGGAAGCAGACATAACTATATACGTATGATTTTAGTTTAGTTTACTTTATTTTAACTTTGTTGTTGCATTATGACAGCAAATGAAAGCTGCCTGTCTAATAGGA
Organism: Glossina austeni; assembly: GCA_000688735.1. NCBI lineage: Eukaryota > Metazoa > Arthropoda > Insecta > Diptera > Glossinidae > Glossina > Glossina austeni. Next base: position 235,503 of record KK502517.1, read on the forward strand.
TTTACTTTGAAACTTTTTTTAAAAGTAAATATTATGCATACGATCTGTTCTCCTTCTTGCTTATTGGATTTTCTCTCAAGCACTTGCTTCCTTCTACAATCTGTAGCTGCAGGGTAAATAAAATTCGTTCACACTCAAATCATTCATTTTACATTTCTAACCTGTGCGAAAACTATTATTTCTTAAATCCCTCTATAATGGAAAATGTGTTTTGGCTTAAGGGAGAAAAAAAAAACAACACAGAAATTATCTTCTGTTTGAGGCAAACTGTTTATACCCATCCTTGGCTAATGAATACGAAAAAAGTAGAAAGCATAAATAATGATATTAAATATCATTTCTCATTTCTTTGACATGGCCACCACTCCTAGGCTTTGACAGATAATTGGTGTTAGAGTATTAGTCTGTGGTTTGTTTTTTCCCCCTATTCACCTAAAATTTGATCAAATTATGCATATGCATACACTTTCCAGGTCGCCCTCAAGCTTTAGTAGCAGAAGCAATTGTATTTTCATGTTAACTCTCCATTCTAAATATGTTCCCAATATGTTGCAGGGAGAGTGGATTGACTTCCTAATAAGTAGATGTCGCAAGCGTAGTAATAAAGTGAGTAAATCTCTTTACTTCGACTGCAAGTACAGGGAAAAATGAGTAAAATATCACTGAAATTTTGAGTAAAGTGGAAATAATTCTACAATTGCGTGCAGTGGACAAATTCCTGTAGTCATTGTCATTATACAAATATATTGCTTTAGTGTTGTTGTCTGTTGTCGTTGTGGTTTTACTACACGAACACGCAAACAGCGCCATCCAAGCAAGCACTCATTCATAATAGCATCGTGAACGAGCAAACTACAACTACTGCAACAACATTTGGATGGTAGCGCATATGCTGTTGAGAGGAGAAACACGTATATGACCTCATTAATGTTATACGTGACTTTTTTAGTGTCAAACCGCATGTATGCACACTTATATGCAACCGCACATACAAAAGGAAACTGTTTTAATATTATACTTTGGAAAAAAAATCTTTTAATATTGTTATTGTTGTTTTATATTCTCCCAGTTTTTCCACACTTTCCATTATCAACATGTTTGGCATGATGCCCATCATCGTCCTCATCGTCATCGTCATCGTCGTCGTCGTCGTTGTCAAAATGGAATTTTTCTTCTCGAAAATAAGTTTTTCTATATATTTCTCGCGTAGAGAAAAGATTTCCGTTCTTTGTTTTTTTTCTTTGTTTTTATTTGTATGGGAAAGTTTTTTGAAATGTAACATGATTAGTAGTTTGAAATAATATGGAAAAAAAACTGGAGTGGAAACGAGTGACAAACCAAATGATAGAGTTTTGTAAACTCCATTAAAACTGAAATTAACATTAGATTTGCTGTAAGTTTGTCAGCGGAATTTATTTAGGAATGACAATAACAGTATAATAACGAAAAAATGTTTTTTTTTTTTTGACTTATTAATCACTCATGCCAGGCACGATGGAATTTAACATAAACGTGTATAAATTTTTTTAAATGTAGAACAGAAAAGGTGTAGGTTTACCGATCCCATTTTAACATTCGTCTGATGCAAGTGATGAAGTCGTCGCACATGAAATGTCAGGTCTGCTGTGCAATGTCAAGTGCAATAAGGATCCAATAATTTCTTGATATGCTATCATATCAATTTTCTCTGCTTCTCCAAGAATTTCCCCGTCTTTTTCCAACTTCAAATCTTATTGTTTGGGTACATTTGCGGGTTTGTAGGTTTTAAGATCATATTTCCTGATTATGTTTTCTATATATTCCGTTTAAATTATAGAGATTTGGTTGTCTTTCATTTCTACTTCGAGATCGATACAATATTTTGTTATTCATGTGTGTTTTTATAAATATTCCGGTATAGTTATCATCATTCGAAGCAATAATAATATCATCAACATAAAGGGCAACGATCATTAATCTATTTTCCTTATTAAACTGCATTAAAAGGCATTGATCGTATTTCGATTGAGTTAATCCGAACTTGGTTTTAATTACATCATCAATTTTCTTGAACCATTGCCTTCCGTCTTTCTTAAAAACGTAAATTGCTGTAAATTGCAACTTACGCACTTTATGTTTCTTATTTTCTTCAATAAAGCATGCGGTCTATTTCTTACAGATTTCTTCGTTTAAGTCACCGTTTAAAAAATGCATTTGAAACAGTTAACTGTCTTAACTTCAAATTTTTTAACACGCTTAACGGGTATAGTAATCTAATTGGTGTTTGTCGAATTACAGGAACAGCGAACGTGTCAACATAGTCTTGTCCATATTTTTGCGAATATCCTTTAGCAACTAGCCTTGTGTTTTTATCAATCCATCGGGTTCCATCGGGTTTAATTTTAGATTTTAAAACCCATTTAAAACTTATCGCACTGTGATTTTTGAATAAATCCGCTATTTCTCTTGTACGATTCTTTATTAACGAATTGTATTCATTTTCCATCGCATTATATCATTCTTGTGTTTGTTCGGATGACAATGCTTCTTCTACACTTTTGGGATCAATAATACCTGCATTTCAGGACTTAAGTATCTTGTTTGAGCACTCTGAAAATAAAGCTAGATCAGTGCTAGGCTTCATCAAACGCTGGTGGAAGTAGTTTGACTACATACGCGACGAGAAGACTATAAATCAGCTTAGTACGCCCTGTACTGGAATCGCACAGTCGTATGGTCACCGTCGTATCGTTGCCATGTAAATTCTATAGAACATTTGCAGAACCAGTTACTGCTTTTTGCTCTAAGAAATTTGTGTTGATATCTACGTGCCTTCCTACTTACTTATGAAAATACGTTGCCGTGTCTGACGCTTCCACACACAACGTACACAAAGACTATTCTTTCCTTTTATCCTTCCTTACCTACAATTCTTCCGGACCATCGCCGTGTCCGCACCCCTAATGGTGGTCATACACAAACGAAAAAATAAAAATATTTCAAGTATTTCCTATTTATAACGTATGCAAATAAGTGATGGCCGGTTCTTCTTTCATTTGTTGGTTGCGACAAAAATCGCTTAATTTAAGAAAATTGTAAAATATATTCTATTCAAGGCCCATCCATTGTTAACTACATATTTTTGCCATTTTTCCAACAGATTTTCCTGCCGAAGGATATCTGGTGTCCATTTACCGTTCTCGTTATCCAGCTATGGCACGTTACGAAGCACAAAGACGATACAATCGCTTTTTGGGTTGATGGTATTCGATGATGGCCTTCATATTGAGTTACGCTTCTCGTTTTTCGCCATCACAACAAAATATATGTGATACCATTTGCATATGTGTAACACAATAATGCCAAGAAGACAAAGAAAAGTAGCGTAAAGTAAAGTAAATAAATAAACGAAATATAAAATGTGAAAAAAAATTTGTGAAAAAATGAAAATCTGTTAAACAAAAACATAAAACAAAATTTAATAAACCGCTACAGTTATTTAACTACAGTTTATGTAAATTGTCTAATTTATTTTTCTTACTGGCTAACTGGATATTTACAAACATTGTGCTGCCTCTCGACGCATTGTGGTTTGCCTTTGCTTAATAACCGGCTCATTTTCAAGTTGTTGTTGGTAGCATTCTACGATGATGAATTTATTGAATGAGATCAGCTCGTAATATACTATAGTAGTCGTTATCTTTGCTTATTTATTTAATAATACCATTCCGTTTAGTTTCAACGTGAGTTTTGTTCTGAATCTATATAAAATGCTTAAGCTAAAATTTAATCTGTTTCCGCTGTACGCGGATTCTTGAGTGTCTTGTGACACATTAGTCGCATGCTCATTGGAAACCCAACACACCACACTCAAGTAATCCCCGTAAGCGAAACGGCTAACGATATTCGTCTTTACCGTCCATGTTAATGCTTTCTGTAACTTGTGCCATGGTTCCGATATTATATCGTGTTTATTTTTGATTACAGGTCACGATTCGGTGCCACTCTCCTCTAACTTAAATCAAAAAGTAACTCTTCCCGTATTTATCGCTTTTTTGGCACAGAACTGAACACAAAACTTTCAAAAGCTATGCAGAGGAGGGTTCGGAGGGATAATCTACACAGTAAAGTACATCTTAAGGACAATAGATTCACATGAAGACGTCCTGGATAAAGCAATAGGCACCTTAAAGAAGGGCCAGTGGGGGTTGTCTGTACACCTGATGTTTTGTGAAAAAAAAAATGAAATCGAAAATAATATTTATCAAAACTAAGATTGTCTTGTCCTATATGGGTACGAAAATTTTGAACTAATGTATAGCTAATCGAAAATATAGGTAATACTCAATGCCCAAGGTTTCTTAACTTTAAGTGATATAATAAAACCTATACATAAGCCGTCTATAGTCGTATGAAGAGTTTTCACTTTCTTTTAAAGCTTTTAAATGTCTACTAAAGCATCTGATACGATAAATCCTTGAGTGAATTCTTTAAATTATGTGAAATAAGTTTATTGCTCTTATTTCCTCTCCTTTCTATAGAAAATCTTCTGACAATGATTGTTTTGAAAAAATTCTTCTACGCTTGTATTCGTCTCTTATTATATCATGAATTGCTTTATATTATATTGAAGTTTACGTAAGAAAATAATAAACGTAAGTAGCTCTAAAGACACAGCAGGATTTCCAGTTATTAAACAGCCAGCAGTAAATAAAAGGAAATATAAAATAACATAAAATTTTATTGTTGCCAAGTATGTGATAAATCAAAATTACACCAGCAATGTATAGTTATGCTCTTAAATTGCTTACCTACACACGTTTATATGTTGACTCTTGGCACTATTATTTGTAGGCAACTAAAAGAAAGCAATAAAAATATTGAATGAATTTTTTGATTGCCATAATATAATATAAAATTCCAGAAAAAATTTAAGAGACAAAACATCCTCAAAATGAATTTCTATACATCTACAAATCCTTAGTGTCAATTGGTTTAGTGTGTCGAAAAATTTGGGATAAGGAAAAATTTATATCAAAAAATAAAAAAAGAGTTCAGCTTGAGTTGACATTATTATATGTTGTCCCTGTAAACTTTACCCCTGACAGATCGTTTAAGTAAATTGTCAATCTTATCAATAAAATTGAGATAGAAATTGAAATATAAAACAATCTAACAAATTAAGGGGAAAATAGTTGAACGACATGCGTTAAGAATATTGCATTTCACGCAAGTGATAAAATATAACAAACTTGGAAGAATGAATTCAATGAAAACTAAAACAATTAAATATGAAATCTAGTTAAGGAAAATAAGATTTAACTACGATTAACTCTACGATCTGTCAACTTTGCTAAGGACAACGGCTGTTTGCGATTTTTCGATTTCTAAGCAATTCATGGCGGTGATGAGGTGGTGGACTGACACTAAAGGGCATTTAAGTTTCAAATATAGGACTTTCATCAAAATAGTCTGAAGAAGTTGCATTTGAAGTTTCGATTCTCTCGAGTTTTATCTACATCTTCAAAAGGACTCATGTCCATATATAAAATATATATGTTCGTAATGAAATCTTAGGGCAGTGGTAGGGCGCGCCCCCCTATGGGAGCGCGATACTGTTGCAAGAGGGGCATGTAGCTGTTTCCAAAATATCATTTTCAAATACAAAGCAAAAAAGTGAAATGGGTGTCAAAAAAATCAATGAGCAGTATACGTAATCCACAATCCTCGCCGCGGATTTTTGGTGTACAAATGCTAAAACATCCAATTCATACTCTTCTTCGAATCGAAATATCTCGCTTTCGCGTTTGGAGCCGAGTACCGGTGGGGCGTGGAATCAAAAGATAAGCACTTGCAACATCCCGGTTATTCTCGTGCTTACCCGCGCCAAACTTCAGTACACAGAAGCACGTGATTGTTTCGGTTTTCTCTCAGTGGCTATTTGATGTGGATGTGAATTTGTCTATAAGTGACTAAATGGGTGCGAAAAGCATATATAATATAATATAAGTGAGTGAAGTGAATTGGTACTGAAATAATATAGTTTCAGTGGATAAAACTTCGAAAAGCTTCGAAAAATTGTACATTGAACTTGAAATTTGATTTTTAGATAAATTAACGGGACGCAACAATTTGTTTTTTAAAGGGGGGCGCATTAATTTTTTCTTTAAAAAAGGGGGCACCGGTACAAAAAGGTTGGAAACCACTGCCTTAGCGTATTTGTTGTATTTATCTGGTCGTTTATCTGCTCCAATCATAGTTAGCATCAGGAAATTTCATTACACTCTCGCCATAGTCATCTTTAAGCAGCTAACTGCGTACGGTACGTATGAGTGTTAATCCAAATCCTCATTCTAGTTAGTTTGGCCCGCATACGCGTCATATGAAAAAAATTTCGATAAAGAAGTTCAAAATTTCCGTAAAATGTAATACAAATCCTGATTACTGATAGATTTTTTTTCTATTAGTAAATATTAGTAAGATTGGTATAAATAAAAAAAAAAAACTGATTACATTCGTTAGTATAAGCATTATTACCCTTACAATGTATAATAAAAAAAACCGGAAGTTGTTCTTTGCTATGTTGTGGGCGGTGTGAACAGAAGCAGTGGAATAACTGCATCACATATACTTGGAAGACAACGAAAGAAGGATTAGTATAAAAAAGTATTTTGGCCTTATCTCCCCCTATTACATACTCCATACTCCATACTACATAAAAACAATTTTTTTTTCTTTAATTTTTCCTATTTTAGAGTTTCCCTGCTTTCTAACGGTTTTTCAATTTTCAAAAGTAAAATATATTTCATTTTTTATCTAACAAAAAAGAAAATCTTATTCACTTTACTTCTATGTTTTCGTAACAGTTACTAAGCGATCATTTATATTGCGTTTAACGTTTATACACGTCATCGCTTGAGTTTAATCGCGCACTATGTGTGAAGGACTTTCAGAAATAGATTACGCAGTTAGTTTGTTAAAGTCCGAGACCAATTTTTCTTTATGAACTCAAATCAAGTCAAATCAGATCAAATTATATGACAAAGTTTTGCCTATACTTTGAAAGTAAACGCTATATATTTTAGAAAACTCCGAACGTACCCAGTTTGCTAACCTGACCTGACCTGCTCTGTAAACTCAAACCAAACGGTTATATTACAATACAACATTACGGGGAGAGAGACTTTAGCATTCATTCTTACAATGCGCTCTTCATTGTGGTAAATAAACATATACAGACTCCAGAAAATGCAAAAAAGGAAAAAGGAAAACACAATTTCCATGTAGCTTAAATAAGCGTTCATCAGTATTTGTGAATAGAGAAAGATTGACATTAAAATTTTGCAAAAGCGCAAACAACTATAAATGAAAAACGAAACGCAGAAAAGGAGAATTCTTTTGCTTTTTTATTCTCCTAAACCGTTCGGCTTAGCATACCTAAGGATAACAATTTTATAAAAGCTGTATTTGCCAACAAAAACTGACAGCGTAGACAAATACAGTAATGAGGAAAGCGGGGAAGGAGTTTGAGGCAATGTATTGATTTTACTTACAAAAGAAACCTATTTGTGAAATGGAAGCAACTCGAAAACCGAGTAAATAGGACAGTGAGACAATCACGTAATCCTCGCTTTTCCTGAAAACGAGAGAGCATACATTAAAACGATCATGGGAGGAGAGGAGAGAAATTTCAAGGTATCGACTGATGCAAAATGCAAAGGCATCCAGAAAAATAAAACGTAAAATACGATATCATTGAAACCTTCATCTCACAAATAGAAAGAATATCACTCAATGGTAAGGATGGAAGTTAAAGCGCATTTAACTCAGAAAGTTTAGAGCTCATTATAGTGTTGATCGATCGCAGCTCGTCTGAATTATGTCAGCTCAAAACAGACGAACATGATTTCAGTTCTAATAGACGCAGACGTCTATTGGCTTAAGTGCCTAAAGCGATAGTACTACACTTGTGATTTTTAGTGGTTGTAGCGATTTCCGTGATTTTATCTGAAATCACGTAAAATATCTTGATTTTGCCACATAAAAAAGGACGATAGTAATCTAGGTATTTTAAGAGAAGTTACCTTGAAACCGATAAATTCAACTCACCACTCAATACTTATGGCAACACCACAATTCGTATTGGCATTGGAAAGTGCTTTGCTACCACATCCATGTGTTTCTCTTTGAGACCATTATGTTTATGTGTTTTTGTTAAAGTTTGATTTTAATCTAAACAAACGTTTTTTTTCACTAATAATTTTTTTCATCTACCTGCCATTAACTCTTTAATTAATTGGTCTCAATATGTAAATGTGTAATTATTACTATTTTTTTATACTCCATGGTAAATAACTGCTACATTAATTTGCGGAAGTTAATGTAAGAAATACAATTTCGGGCTACACTTCCCATAAGGAGTGAAAGAGGTTAAATGTAAAGAGGAACAGTCGAAGTATTAATCGTTTAATCTTTTCAGAAGTCGAGTTTCATAAATCGCTGAAATCATATCCAACACAAACATATGGACATGCTTTTTGCTATAGTACACAGGAACACTGGGAAGCAAATGTGGCCTACGGGGAGTTTTGTTGCAAAGCGAGTATAAGTCCTTTCGTTTCACATCTGCTACCGAAGGAGAGATATATGCTAGGTATATAAATATGGATAGTTTTTATATAGTAGACCTTGTATTCAAAAATAGGTCTGGCAGATGCCATAAAGTTCACAAGTCCTGAGAAAGATTCGTGATTCATTGAATTTCCCCATAGATCTGAGCATCTGTCTATTTGTTAGCCGTCCGACCGTCACATTAGTTTCAATTAATGGCTAAAAATCAAGATCGAGGGTGGACATGTTCTGCCAGCACCAATTAAAACTTCTAGAATAAAAATGGACGCTATTCGCCCATAAAAAAATCGGACAATATTCAGGACTTATGGACGACGTTAAAATGAAATTTCATACAAATAGCTAACTACACATTCATTATTAAAAAAATACTTTGCATTTTTCATATTTATTGATTAGCCCTCTTGGTGATTTCCTACTCGCTTCTTGTTAAAATTTTGTTTATCTGTTTTCGACTTAGCTTTTAACTTAAGTAAAATTGTTATTTAACATAAATGAAGAAACCATAAAATGCAAAAGACTTCTTGGATTCATTGGAATACTATTCAAAGAAAGAAAGAAAGAAGCGGAACATTCTGCATTTCCCGATTGTAAACATTCACACAAATACATGGAAACAATGAACATAATAAATGCATTCTTAAAGAATGCGCTTTGTTTTGTTCGTTTCACTACACTACGTTGTGCTGTTGTTAAGACCACATTTTACTATTGCGGCGTATCATCTAATCGTTTTGCTTTGTACGCGATACAATACGGAAAGTTGAAAAAGAAAAGTAAGAGAGAAGCTAACAAAAGACCTTCACTACCGAAAACTAAATTCCAAAGTGATGATAATCAAGAAAAAAAAAGAAGAAAAAATAAAAAGAAAATACAATTAAATATGCGTTTTTATCTTCAGATGGAAGCTTTTAAGCAAAAATATATAAAAAAGAAGAGAAAATGACATCAAAATGCGTTGCTTTAAAAGAAGGCTATTAAATAAGATTTCGCTTCATCACAATTCTAAGTTGCTTCTGAATAAGAGAATATACTTAAAAGGAATCTAAGGTAACTTTAAATGAAGTTAACTGATAGAATTTAAAACAACTAAATGATCCAACCATTCTAAGAAGCATTTAAACAATCGAATATATCTCAAACAGTTGTTGTCAACAACTTCGATCGGGTTTACGTTTTCTGCGAAACATTTAAGCCGCTTATGGCTTCTGGACTTCCAACTATAGACTGATAAAAACTGACAAACAAACAGGCAGAGCATACTGGACAAATGGAATGATGAACAGATACGCGGATGGATGGCAAAACAGATCGGAAAAGCACGAACAAATGTATGGAAAGTAATAGATCGCTGGATATAAAGAGTCGATCTGGATGAGTGGATGAGAAGATGACTAAAATGATGGACAAATAAATATGTAAATCCGCTCAGTGAAGCCTCTTCATACTCATACGTTGTTCAAGAAAGCACACATCGTTTATTAGATTTCTGATGAGATTATGAAAATATGCCCTTTCAGAGACCCAAACAGTTGTTGAAACTTCTCTCAAAATCTCAAGAACACCTTTATTTGAAAGGAATAGTTTTTCAAAAATGAATGCTTTAAACTTTCAATCAACAAGAGAAATGAATGTCTTTGACGCTGCGGAATTCATAAAAAACTACTATTTTCCTTCTGCGAAACGTAGTATAATTTGTTCAACTTCAAAACAAAAAAAGAAAACTGCATGCATTGAGTAAGTTACTAACACAAATGTTTATTGTTTTTTCTTTAAGTGAGCTAAGCTTTCCTGCGTTTTTTTCTCGTTTTTTCTTCCATTAGTTTTTCCATATCTTTTATGAATGAATGTCCTTTTCTCCTCCGTTCTGCTTTCTTTTTTTTTATACTAACACATGTTTTTTTTTTTTTTTGGTTACTGATTGTTTTTATTTGTAAAGCAAAAACTTGACATCGTTTACACAGGTTTACAGAATTGCATATGTTCTGCGGATTTTGTATAGAATGCGACAAAACCGCCACTAATCTTACAACTCTTTCAACGAAGACGCGACACACCGAAACACACAAATGTTTGTGCCAATAACTAAATGAAAGATTGGTTTTCATTTTTAAAAACTTTAATGAAGCACTCATACGATATAATTTCAGTTATTATAGCTCAGAGCACTCCCTATTATACGTCAGTATTAAAGTTTGGTATGATTCTTTGTTGAAATATCAGTAAGCTTATGGAAGAATAGTGTGCCAGTTTGTGGTACTCTTTTATTGCTTCGGACCGCAACCAAAAAAGGAGCGAGAAGATTATGGTCCATCAATATCGATCATCAGATATTCTACACAACTTTGTTTAGTGCAATTCTTTATTTATTTCCCTGATAAAACAACGCTTCCATCTAAAGATTTCGTTTTTTGAAAGCCCTTATATGGAAGATTACCCGAAACGTACTACAACGTAAACTGACGGTACAAAATTAATTCTCATCGTAAAGTACTAAAATTGCGATTTTTTTCATACAAAGGGTCAATTTTCATGACTACCTTTATACGGTGTGGGATCCGAAATATAGAGGTATGTGGTCCAAATCCTCCAAATATTAAAAAACAGACCACTTTGTCGTTTAAAGAGTTACATTTCATTAGAAACCTTCTAGGCGAGGAGGTACGGACAATAGATCTACATAACCCAAGTTAGGTACAATTGGTTTTTATGCCAAACCACTATTATGGGCCAATTTTAACTATCAAATATTGAACACTAGACCGTTTTTCCATATAAAAATTGGGAATTGCTATAAAGATATGGGGTAAGGGGTTTCGAAATCCGTCTATTCGATCCAAACTTTTCAATTCAATCAATCAATGTAGTATGCTGGACCTAATCTATTTGTAATAAGATTGGATCCCAAGCCAAACAGGGGTTGGTCAAAACACGTCAATGTACCTCGGTCAAAATATATCAAAGATTGCGACATGGATAAACATGAGACGAATGGACAGATAGGCAAGCTTAAATCGATTCAGAAATAATTCCGATCAGTATAGTAAACGCTGGTCTTCCTTCCTTTAAGTCCTTCTGGATGGTGTACGCATTAGCATGCCACTGAACATACCCTGTACTAATGTTCGTGATCGAAGGCATCAAAACCAATAAAGAAAATATAATATGCAACTTATGATGAATAACAACAACACACCTAACATGAAATTTAGAAAACTTCTCCTTTTATTTGATTTTAAATTACAGATTTTGATCATGTTGTGCTTGAGGGCGATGCGAAATTGCTTTGAAATCTTTGAATGTGATCGACTCAGGCGATTTGAAACAACTTTTGCTTCACATTTTTATTAGAACGGTCAAGACTGCTCATTAAAGGCATTCGAGATATTTTTCGAAATATTTTTAAAAATTTATTACTATTGTAATGCGACCTATCCCTGACAAAGATAATAAATAGTACGTGTACCAATTAGAGAAAGTTATTATTTATTCCGTTTTCTTTGTTCTTCAGTATGAAAACTCAAAACACCATAGCACAGGTACTCATGTATGTTTGACAAGCAAAATACATTTTGCTAAAAAGGAACGGCATTGAATATTTCATTTCTTTTTATTGGTTTCTTGTTTTCATTGTGCCTTTTTGATGTCCTTGTACGCACTTATGTGGGAGTTGGACAAAAGCTACGGATATATCCAGCTTGTCGTAATGCTTAATGTAATCAATTTTTAAAAACAATAGAATGGATTTCGATTGAGCGAATATAATGGTGGACTTTGTAGTCGATTGGGCCTAATTGTGCGTACTTACTGCCGATTTTATGTTCTTGAAATCTGACAAAGAAAAATTTTTCCAGCTTTGACTGGCATTTACCCAATTTAAAGTGTATTTATATAATATTTAGTTGTATAAGTTTCTCGAAACGTTTTTAATGCAAGCAATCCTAAAGCTACTCAGGTAATTTATTACACTGGCCAGTATTTTTTTTTTTAAAGTCGAACGAGTTAGACTAAGCTTGTGATCAAGCTTCTCACTCAGGTAATTTATTACACTGGCCAGTATTTTTTTTTTGTAAGTCGAACGTGTTAGACTAAGCTTATGATTAAGCTTACGTCAAGGCATTTTTATTTTCGTTTTGTAGGGAGCTATTTTCGATCTGCAATCCTACAGAAGGCAAGTTTGACTAGATTACCTTGACGACCATTCCGAGTGTGATGCATTATTTAAAGAAAAAGCGTTATATGACAAAAAATCCCCATATCTAATTTTACTCGATAGAAATTTTTGAACTGAATTGTAATAGTTTAGCAAATTTAAAAATCATGTCTCCAACAGCCCCCTAAATAAGGATTACAACGAAAAGTGTTTTTTTATAAATAAACATATTCTATAATAAAAGGAACATTAAGGTGTTATTTGACAAGAAAGATTTACTAATTCGGAGTAATCGCTTTCAACTGCATTAGGATGATCGACTGACTACAATCGTCATTTTCAAGCGACTTTGTGGGGGTTTCTTAGGTGTCGCTTCGTTTTTGAGATACTATTTTAAAAATTGTTATGCAATTCGGAAAGTTGGGGTTCTTAGCGACGTACGATACGGTTCATGTCGTACGGCGAATCGGGATATTTTAAATGGACTTGAGAAACTCGCAAATTTTTTGGTCGATTACGTTTTTGGTTATGTCCTCGTTTTTGTCGTTCCCGTAGTTCTTAAAAATGATTAGGAGTAGGCTTCCAACATCTTTGGGTGTTTTTGACATGAACGATTCTCTGTAGGGATGCCAGAAAACGAATTTTTTCTTTACTTTAGGCAAAGTGGTATTCAAAAAAAAGCCAATTTTCGCAACAGAATATTTTGAAGAAATTTTGAAACTGGTTTTGGACAAAATTTATATACGTTTTACACCCAAAAAAATAGGAAAAGAGCAAGCCAGATTTACAATCTTTTATGTTATGTGCTTAGCTCTCAAGCAAAGTGACTGAAAATCATAGCTTTATAAAAATAATATATATTAGAAAATATTTATAGAACATGATCTCAATACTTTTGAAAAAATAAAAATTTTTAATTAAATTAAAAATTAAATTCTAATTAAATTAGAAATTAAATTAGAAATTTTCAGGCATAACAAACAAATTCAAGAGCTTTCCGGATATAGAAACCAAGCGGATAAAAAGTTTAATCTTTAAATAGATGTCGTTACAATACCAGGAGGCAGGGAGATTTTCCTGGAACCCCGAAAATTATTCGAATCTTTCGAGTCTAGATGACAAGAATCAAAGGTTCATTTTGAAACGAGTATTACTTATGTTTTTCCCTCATTCATTTCAAGGCACCTTGCAGTAGTGTTTAGATTGTATACGTGCATTAACTTGCAAATTGATGATGAAACCACAGAAAAAAAATCTCTAAAGTCTATCTGTAATCATCGAAATCATGTTGCTGATGTTGAAAAGTTTGTAAACTAGAAAAAAAAACGTGTCGCACTGCAGGCATTACATATCCAACTTTTATAGAAACGCAAACAAAATAAAGCCATACATAAGAAAAAAAAAAGAGAAAAAAAAATTGAAGCATGTTGTATGTAACATGTAAGAATGTCTTGTCTGTCTTTTCGCAACATTAGAGCAGTGTTGTGTGTAGTTGTTTGCCTAAGTTGAACAAGTTGGAAAAAAAATTTAGGCTATTTCATCACAAATGGAAAAATTTAATTAAATATTGAGCATCAAAAAGTCAAATTGAATTTCAATCATTTCATGTACTAAATAAACTTGGAAAGAAAAAAAAAAAGTACAGCATTAAGAACAACGCCGTTATATAAGTGCATCAAAGTGAAATTCGTAATTGCATGTACGAAATTCTTTTGCCAAATATCAAAAAAAAAGGTTACACTTGAATAATTGACATCAATATGATAAGTATTGAAACGTGTAGAGTTCGTTAACATAAGAAACTTCTTTCTTTCTGTTTTTTTTTTTTTTTTTCTTTGTTTTGGCAATCGAATGATAGAATCAGGTAAGACTTGAAATGACTTTTTGAAAGATTTATTTACGTATCTAAAAGTAAACGTGCATAGACGAATAATTCCTTTTTCTCTTAAAAGGTTTCCAATGTTTTTGTTTACTATGAATATCCGTTATCGACATATGAGTCAAAAGTTATGTATGTTTACGCTTTCGATTGGATGAATGTATGTGAGATAAATTATTTTGTTAAAAAGAAAACCTTTTAAAGAAGAGTTCAAATATTAGAAAAACTATTTCATTAACATTAACGAGGGACGACTTTAAAAAAAGGTGCATATACCACATCACTTAATGATTGCCCGGTCTGATACAAATATGACAAGACTACCCATGATTTCTAGATAGTGCAAACCTTGGAAGGATGTGGGTGGATGGTTTTGGAATAGCGGTCCATTAGGCTTACTGCCGATTTGAATCTGGATTGTAGTAGTGAATCTAGGTTTTACCCATTGTCACATATCGCATGAAAAGATCGCTTTTATTTCGTGTTCACATCGTCGAGCAGCGCTCAGTTCGAATAGGGCAGTAGTAGTAAATGCACTGCGTTTTGATCGGTGTAATAAAAGATATCTTAAGCCCTTCTGCGTGTTACATACGTCCGCACGAACTTAATATACCCTGCACTACTACTGGTGTACGGTATAAAAGTGAGCTATTTGTGCTGATGGACGCTCAACAGTCCTGTTGATGTAACAGTTTTATTTTAATTTTCGTTAACAACTAATTAAAGTGTGTTGATTAATTAATGATTATTTGATTGACTATTAAACTTGAACTTAAATGCTGTTTGGTTAGTGTAACTTCTTAAGCGAGGTTGTGTAATAACCGTTTTTTTTTTTTTATATGGACCAATCACTTTTGAGAGTTTGCCACGTTTTGCAAACATAAAAATGTTTGTTGAAAGAAAAGTAACCGCTATGCAGAGCGTAAAATTTTCACTTGATATTTCCTATCAATGAATTGAGGAAAAAAAGAAAAAATAGCGGCAGTGCAAGAAAAGTTGTGAAAAAAGTATCAGATTGTTAACTCTTGGTCTGGACTCGGAATCTGGACTAGCAGCCATTAAGAAAGGTATGAAATAGATGAGAAACAAAATAACATTTTTAATACATTGCGTAACCCATATATAGGATAAAACTCACACAATACTCAGAATACAATTTTTTTTTTTGTGTCTTTGTTTTTTAACTAATTAATAGCAAGCGGTTTTGGCGCAAGTTAATATAAATAAAAAATCATGTTTGTGTGTAAATTAATAGAAAGTATGTAAATTAACAGGTGTTGCTGTAAGCGACAGATGATATGTGGGGATGTTGTGGCAATCCGAAACGGTATTTCTCCTTCCTAACACGAACATCGATAACGTCTTTGAACGTACAAATTTTCCGTTGCTCATCGCTGTTTACCTTGTTTTAAATATTTTAATTTTTATCGTCATGAATATAAAAAAAGAAAAACATGAACCTAGAGATGAGAATTCGCGACCCTCTTAGTCCTATCTAGCAGTGGCATGTGGCATGTAACAGCACAGGTGGCATGCAACAGAACAGGTAACGATCAGAAGGAAATGGAAAAGAAAAAAAAATAGGGAGATGGTGGCCGCCACCTAGACGATAAGCGTTACGCATTCACTGACTGAGCGCAGTGACTATAACTACGACCGAAGCAAACTCTAACGTTTTTGACAATGAGATCCGTGAACGCTGCCTTGGTAGTTGCTATTCCTATCCACTAGGCTACTTATGTAAATGAGCCTGACATGTCTATGTCTTGACATGTCTTCCATCGCTAACTTGTATTTAACTTGGTCTAAAAGTCTTAAAATATATTTTGTATTTTATTGAGTGTTTTTTTCAGATACGTGAAAATGCGGATACTTCGCCTTTAGTATTGTACTGTTATGTACCGATTCCTATATTCTCGAAGGTGGATATTGGAGATTTTATATTCAAGTTACGGGAGGAAAATTTATGTATCTTTTTGCTTAAAGAGAGTAAAGTTCATCGGATCAAGGTTTTATGATACGCTCCTAGTCGCCGTTGTTCTCCGTTGTTCTCGGCTGTGATGTAAGTCTTATGCTTGCGGCAAAGGACTTCTACACTATTCGGCATATAATATTAATGTTATGTATATGCAAAAATTGATAAAAGTAAACACAAATCAGCTGTTTATGGATATGTATCGGAACATTGTTGCTTTGCGTTTATCATCATCATCACAAATCGGGTATAGAAACAAAATTCCCTATATTTTCTTAAGAGAGATAGAGAGAGAGAAAAAGAGAGAGAGAGAGAGAAGAATAAAAGCTTTTTCTTTCTTTTTAAGGAAAACTCGAAAATGAAATGCAGCATCCATGTAAAATGCTGTAAGGATATAAAAGGAAATCTATAGAAAACAGTTACCGAGCGACTTTGAAGTAAAACAGTTCATAAAGCGGAAATCTCAAAAGCTTTAAAAATAATTAATAAATAATTTATGATGTTATAAGAAAAAGTTATGAAAAGAAAAATAAATTGTTTAGATATGCTTTCAGATATATATATAAGAAATGGTAACAAACCCAGATCGCGATGCTTAAGTTTTGTTTAGAAAGAAACAAAAGTGATTCATGCAAGTCAAGGATAACATAAGGCAATAGCGGTCGGCATGATGTCATGTTTTATTTGCTTTAAACAAAAATCTATGGATTTTCTTGGCACAACTATAACAATAAATATAAGAAATCAACAAAAATAAAAGTCAATTTATTAACACAAATCAAAAATTAAAACATTGCTTCAAAGTCTATAATAACATCTGTTAACGCTTGTTGTTGCATGTGCAATGCATATAAAATAGACCGAGCTCGTAGTTAACGCAAAAAAAAAGGTAAAAGTTGAAGAAGAAGATTTAATTGATAAAATAAACAAATGAATAAAAACTAAGAAAAAAAATAAAGAGATAAAAATAGTAAATTCAATAAAATCTGGATTAATGCAACTTATTTTAATATGAACAAAAATAAAAGACTTAGAACTTGAAAAAAAAAGAAATTTAAATATAGATAAATATAAAATAGAAGGAAAATATTTTAAAATTTCTATTATAAATTAATCCAAGTTTGCTTCAATTCTTTCGGCTTAATATTACGAAATCGAAGACAATAACAACTTCAAATATTGTTTGAATTACTCAAGGGCACCGGCAGTGCAGTGATTTCATTTGAGAAGCCATCAAAATTCGCTCGTGTGAGTTTGAATCCGTCATAGTTGTCTATACACAAACAATTTTAACCCCTTTGGGGGTCGATTTTTTCTATATATTTATGTGTGTGTATGTATGTATATTTATTAAGTTAGAAGGAAGCGAGAGTTTTGCTTTTTAATGTAAACCAAACGAGCTGTAACAGATTTAAAGTATATTTTGCCGGGCAACAACAACGCACATGCATATATAGTATCTCAGGCAGCCCCAAAAACAAAACCAACAACAGCAAAAACAACGAAAAACAACAACAACATAAACATCAAAAACAACAACATCCAGAACAAAAGCAACACACAGCCATCACTACCACAAAAGACCGACCTCAGATCTGGTGTTGCGGCAGCACTCAACGTCATCAACGGCAACAGCAACTACGGCGACATTGTCGTTGGCTGTTTGCATTCTTTCATGCTTTTTTACGATTTTACCCATAAAATTGAAATAAAATGTAAGTTCATGAGGAACTTAGTGTTTGCTATACATGAATTTCCTTTTCTTTTTTTTTTTTCTGTTTTCCCTTTGCTTCCATACAGTATTTTTTCTTTTTTTGCGGTTTGGCATTGCAATGAGATTCAACCATGAATTTTTTGTATTTCTATGTTAGTTTGTGTCGCTGGCGTTATGTCGAGGGCTTGGTATCCTTCTTTTTTTTTCTTTTTGGTCTTTTGAAAATGTCATGAGTTACACAAAGTAGTTTTTCTTTTCAACTTTATTTCTTTTTTTTTTTTTTGGTTTTAATGTAGAAAAATTTTTATATATATTATCAAAAAGAAAAACTTTAAACTACTCATATTTACCGTCGACGAGAACTATGACAACATTTGTGGCTTAAAATTATGTTTTCTAGTGTTTTCTTTTTTTTGCCTTATATCCTTGACAGTCTAGTGCGTATGATTACAAGTTTTGCAAGCGAAATAAGAAAAAAAATATATATGTTTTATAGAAACATTTTTTGTTATATATTTTTTATTTTATTCCCCTTTCTTTTTGTATTTTCAGTATGCGAAGTTTATCTTAACATTTCTTATGCATGAAGTTTTCAAGTGGATCTTATTTTGGTGCATTTACATTTCATCTGAATCTCTTCATCCTTCTTTCTCTGCTTATATTTGTTTGCATTCACATACACCTACAAACACAGGAAATGTTTTCTCAGGACATTTAATTTTCTATTTAAAATTTTGTTTCTATATATATATTTTTATTTTTTTTTTTTTACTTTTTAAATTGTTTTTTTTCTTGAAAGTTGTTTTTGCCTACTTTATTAAAAGCTTCATAATTGTCTCAGGTCGTTTGATGAATTAATTGTTTATTCAAAACTTTTGCCTTTTTCTTACTTTTTTATTCCCTACATCACTTGTGGTACAAAGGTATATGAAGTTTGTGCGGGTGTATGTAACAAACAGAAAGAAAGAAGATAGATCCAACTTTTGTTATATCCATCCATGTTTGGCCCTGCGATCTCTTTTGGTTTTTTCTCTTCAATCTATAGGCCACAATTTGTAAGATATTTTGATGAAATTTAGTGCACCGATGCGCTATTGGGCATGGTATGGATGGGACCACTTTTTCGATCGTTCCCTATGTAACATCTTATATTGAAAAGTCATTATAAGCGAACTGGTGTAAGGGTTTTAATGGTTGACCGTAACCCACTACAGTGCTTTCATTTATTATTTATAAATATCTAGAAATAAATTTGCAGAAAAACTTTTCAGATAACTTTTCATAAATATAATTCTTATTAAATTTTAATTAACAAATTTTGAATTGTTTACTTATTGCTTAACAACAACGTATGTTGAGCACTCGCCATATGTAATTTATAAAGGGTACACGCATCGTTGCGCCGGCAAGTGCAGAAACTTGCCATGTAGGAGAATGCATAGAGCAGAGAAAGGAAAAATTTGCGCTTAAATTATATATAATATCTAAAAAGTATTGAGCCTAATAATAATGTTAACATTATCTAGTTGGAAAATGGTTCGTACGTATTTGAGTAGAAAGTGGCGAAATGAACTGCATATATGATTAAACATTTCATAGAAAGTATCTAACATCTTCAAACTTTATACCCACTATAAGTTCTATCTATTACGTGCACATACAACGTGTCAAAGAGTAATAGTTTTCAAGCGTTTACCTTGAAACGCATTGCATATTATCTAATACATCAGTGAATGAGTAAAGTTTTATTCATTGATGTACCAGTCATTCGTACCCGTATTTAAGCAAATTTCGAGGAGACTTTTCATAGTTTCAGAAATTTCTAAGGGTTATAGAGCAAAATATGTTTATACATTATACTATCAAAGTCATATTGAACTTTTAGTAATCCCTCCAAATACTACTATTTTTACTTTTATCCAAAAACTTTTCTTTTTTTTTAGATTGTTACAGCGGCGTTAGCGCTTAAACACTAAGTACTCAGAAATTTTGTGTAGGAATAATGGAAATAACGAATTTTTTTTTTATCAAAAAGTGTGGCATAAGGATTTCCATAGTAATTACCTAGACAATGGGCCAGACAAGAAAGTCAAACAAACGACGCAAACGACTGTCTTCTCTAAAAATAATTAATTTTACACAAAGTTACGTGAAACCGACATTAAGTAATAAAAATTGTTAGAATATCGAAGCGGGAAAATAGTCAATCGCGTTCGAAAAGAGCTGTTAGTCTTGTTTTTTTTTAATAGTGCTCTTTATTTTTTGCTTTATGGGAAGGATTATTATTCTTCTCCGCCTGAGTGATCGAGTACGCTAAGTATCTCGACTGACCATTCAATGATCGTGATTCAAATCTGAAATGCGGTAAAGTTTTCAGTAAAACCTGTAGCTTTAGATGCTAGTGCTGTAAAACTTTACTCTTAGAATTTATTCCGCTGTCTAAATAAATAATAATTATAAAAATAAACTAATAATGCAACATTAAAAATGTATAGTATATTTTCGGACAAAAAAATAAGTGTCTTTAAGTGTTTTACAGCTTAGCTTTTGCTTGAGTTTCCTAATTAAATGTACTTAAATTTATTTTATTGCTTGAACGTAACCTTAATAAGTGGGTGAAGTCAACAACAGATATCGGGGAATCGACAAAATATCTATATAAATGTTTGATTCGCTAGAAATTTCGTAACGATTTAGAAAAACCTTACTTCTTTTGTAAAGGGTAGACATACAGTAGCCTAATTCGATCAGAAAGGCTAAGCTAGATAATCAAATTAATGAAGCCAACGTCCTGGCTCGCCTTAGGGCACAATGCTGAGGGAAGAAAGCCAGAATGACCATAATAACGTCAGTCATGTTGGGGAACAGTTGAGTTTTTGGAATTGGAGGTTAAAGCTGTAAAATGTGGGCGGTCATGAAAAATCGGGGGCGGTAAATGAAATGACGAAATATCTAACAACTTTCTCGTACATCATAATCGCTCCAATGCGATGCTTATGCGTACACTTTTACTAAAGGTTACATATTTTGGCGAAGTGTACATAATTAAATTGCATCAAGAGCTCTAGAATAGCGTTCCCATAAATATTGCTGTCGAAATCGTAAAAATTAAATAAGGAAAATTTACAGCGGACATGATATATAAATTGGATTCCTTAGATCAGCAACATTAACATAAAAGCGAAATGATGATAATAGACTGAAATAAAAGTAAATATAAGAAGGTGACAGCTCGTACTTACACAAAGACTTCGCTAGAATACCTTTGAAACGTAAGGATGTGAGATCAGTTCGAATGCAAAGCAATCAGAGAAAATGAAGCGATTTTCATATTCGATTTTTAATAAAGAAGTCCTTAAATATTCGCTCTTAAAGTGAAAACATTTTTTTTTCCTTTTGCTTTAAAAAATAATTAATATTTAATTAAAGTGGCCTGCATAATTAGCATAATTAGACAAATGTGACGCATTTAAAAATAAGTTTGAATTATATCACAAAGCAAAAAAAAAAAAAAATAAATAAATAAATAAATGAAACCACTAAATAATTCCCCATATATTTAAATAAACGCAACTTTGCGGTTAGAAAAGTACGGAAGGAAATGAAATTGCGCAGAGCATATGGTTGGTTAAGTGAAAAGAAAATGTGGAATGTTTTTAAAATATTTCAATTTATATGAAAATGTTTTTGTAATAATAATTTATTTACAAAAGAAGAAAAAAAAAATGATAAATAAATAATAACGAAACCAAAGTACAGACACGCTATTTATCATTGAACAATGCAATGCAATGCAATGCAATTTGGGGCGTTTCGTCCCCCGTTTTTTTTTTTTTGGTTTTTCAGCATGAAAGCTGCAAGCAAACCAATCTAAAACTCACGGTTTTATATAAAATTTGTTGAAATAATTTGCGTACAACGTCCTATACAAACATTTATACAGATGCGGGTGTGTGCATGTGTGAACTTAAATATTTAATGTGTAAATAATTGCACAAAATTACAAATGCTCCTTCACATGACATTGAATAAATGTATGTAGGTTGGTGTTATAGTGTGATATGCTCGAAAATTCGAAAATGGGACGGATTAGGCCAAAACTGAAACCCCAACGAAAACCATAGAATTTAATGAATGATTGTGGCCGAGTCACTGTGAAAGCTAGGCATATACATTTATATAAGTATTTATATATAAATATATGTGCGCATGCATATATATGTGGATACAATAAAATCGTAATAGTTGATTTGATTTATGATTACCACAAAGAACATAAATAATTGCTATTGAGTTTGCTGTTATTGTTGCATAAGTAATAACTATTGCATTTACGTATTGTGGTCCATTGTTCTTGTTCTTCTTTTTCTTCTTAATAAGCTATTGTCAAGCGTTAAACCGTCTTCAACACTTAAATAATTAATATTGGATTTTATTACGAAAATTAATCGAAAATGAAAATATTTACTGCTTAGACAAGAATTATTTGGGCATCTATCCCCCCACATTTATCAAAGTCTTTTCATATGAATCCTCTTTCTTTTAATTTTTAATCGTCAATCAAACTCAAGGACACTTAAATCTCTTCGAGGAAGAAGGATCTATTAGATTTGTAAATTCACGTGTAACACCTGTCTAAATATTTCCCATATCTTTGTATCATTAAGTCACACCTACGACTATGGTCCGTGCGTTTGTCGGGTGGATATTGTTCTAGGATTCTGTTACTTACTACATTAAATGAAAAGATAAACATTCTAGTTTAGAACCACAAATAGTCTTAACGTAATTACAAAGTTAAAGAACAAATAACTAAACATTTTAAGATATTTTTGTGAGTAACGCAGGCTAAAACCGTTATTAATAGAAAATTTGGTAAAAATATTGCATTGATGGGAATCTTCTTAAGCATTGCAAGCAAAAATTACAGCTATACTTGCATTGCCATCACTGCGATCGTAATTTTGCTTTTTGTACCCACCAGTCCCACCACCATCCAAAAGGGGGGGACGTGTACTCATTTTGTTTTTTTCCATAATGTATATTACACACAAAAGAAAGTTTCAGAGACCTTATAAAGTATATATATTGTTGAGCAGCCTGAAATTCTAAGTTGATTTAGCCATGTCTGTACGTCTGTATGTCTGTATGGTGTGTGTTGCTGGCACTCTCCTGGTTGCAAAAATGAAGATATCGGCTTCAAATTTGGTAGAAATGTTGAAAGTTTTTGCACGCAGGTTGGTATTGAAAATAAGCTAAATCGCTCGAGGCAGAAGCGCACAGTGGAGCGTAAAGTGAAAGCAACTCCGTTTTTTTAAACAAAAATTTTTGAATTTTTGCTCGTTCCTTGGAAATTATAAAAGTTAGAAGGTTGAAATTTTCCACATTTACTTTACAAAGCACTTTACTCTTTACATGCAAAAATTGAAACCATCCGCCATGCCCACTGTTCGGTTTTTTTCACTTTTTGAAGTGTTATGCTTGTCTATCATAAGGCAAACAAGATCGAATCTTTACAACCATTTTGTACACTCCCTGAATGAAGATAGATTATCTGCCTAAAAATGGGTTCATTTGAAAATGATTAGTTTTTTCTAAATAATACCAGCGATAAGGGTATCAAATAAAAGAAGTTGGAGAGTAGAATGCGAAAAACATAGTGGTGGGTATGCAATATTCGGCGCTCGCCGACTGTAATTTTCTTATTTGTTTTTATTTGATTTACTTTTTTTCTTGCTTATGCACATTTGATATCCATCGATGCATGTAAAATATTATTTGATTTTTTGTTTTAGTTTTTTTACTTACGCTATTGTGCGCTTGCAATATTGATTTCATACTGTGATTATTTAATCATTGTTTGTGGTTATGGCAAAAATCCAAAGCTTTTAGTTAATCTAGTTTATCGTTGTCGGCTCATGTACTACGTTCTTATTTTATATGCTTCCTACACACACAATATTGCACTCAATTGATTTTTATTATTTTCAAGATTGTCTTAATAAAAATTATCCGCAATTTATGCAAGGAAACTAAACTATGCTTATATTACAATCTCTTAGTATACATTACACCTCCTTGTGTACAGGTTATATTAAGTTTGAACAGACTTATGTAACGCTCAGAAGGACTTGAGATAGACACAACTTTTATTATAGCGATCTAAGCTTGTCTGTCCGCCTGTCTGTCAGATGTCTGCCCACATTATTTTTGCGTTCAATCCAATGTTTTGTATCACTTTGAAATACAAAACATTTTGTATCACTTTGAGATACAAAACATTCACTTGTTTTGAAAAAAGAAAGAACTTTATTAAAAATCGTTCGGATTGGACCACTTTTTCAACTACTCCCCATGTAACATCCATTATATAAAGAAACATGGCAATTTTCAGAATTTCTCTCGGCAAAAATCGCTGAGCAATAGCATTTAGGCGTTCTAAGTCGGTGTGAAAAATTACAATTGGCGGAGGGAGGACAATTTTTTGAATTTCCTGCCATATAAACGTTCCTACGGAAACTGACTCTTTGCTTGGTAAAAAGAATCTAGAAATTCTTGATTGTAGATTCGTGCATAGTAATAATTTGACATAAGAAATAATTTTACCGAATTTGGACAACGTAGGTCTATTTTCGGCAGCACGCCCCATAAAAACACTTAATGAGAAAAAATCCTTTATATGGCAAAAATGTCTAATTTTTCATACGTAATCCAACCATTTCTTATGAAAAGCTATGGCGACAAAATCTAACTTCTAGGTTTGTGGAATGGAAGCAAGTGGAATTACTGAACTCTTTGATAAGTAAAATATGGACCACGTTACTTGACGTCCTCCACTACGGCCCCATGAAAATTATGCCTACACACAAAAATAATGTATAATTATTAACGTATTACCACGAAAATTTTGTATTTATGTCTGCATTAAGCAAAACGATTTTGAGTGCCTAATAATCGTCCTTGTCCGACTATAGTCTTCTTACTTGTTCCCGTTTTATTTTTTAATCTTTTTGCTAAGTAATTCTTCCTATCAATCTCTCTGTAAGAGGTTTTCTATAAAATGATAATTAAAGCAAAGTATTTGTTGTCATCTCCGTCACCGCAAGCAGACATTTTCTCTGAGTAATTTGATTACATTTCAACGTAATTGATAGTTTCGTAACATTGGAAAGGTTTTTTCTAGTAAAATAAATGTTCTCAGGAAAGTTTTACTGCTTTGGTTGCGCACTATTTTGATTCGATAACGTTCAACAGCCGTGTAGCGTAGTAGGTCCATAGACAATTTTTCATCAAAAAATATTCGGCAAAGCTTTCTATCTTAATGCCACATTTTTAAGCCTAACGTTCATTATTATATCGTGATCAGACAGTAGTTATGTATCATTAAATGGAATTTAGAAACAAAACCATACAAGACATCAAAATAATTCATTTTGGATATTGGGTTTATTTACGAACTTCCTTGGATAGCATGCAAATGATCGCTTTCGATTCCATTCTGGAACAACATTTTTTTGCCATTTTACCACATAAATCTAATGTTGGAGAATAAAGCAGCTTTGAGAAGTTGAGAGCTTGTAGTTTATTGGAATAAGCTAATGAGTTAATATAAAGAATATAACAAGAAAGAAAGTCATTATAGGATCATTTAAATTTTCTATTAACAAATTGATTGCGTTACACGATTTATAATGTGTTGTACCATTTGGTTGAAAAGGCACATCGTGCAAGTGAAAATCATGTAATTCATACCATGTCTCTACACCGCTCGTCGTTAAGATTCCTTTTTATTTTCAAAAACGGCTTTTTCAGCCTGCCAAGCACATCCAAATGTTAGTTTTTGTGCACGTAATCGTCTCCTAGGCATAGCAGTTGAAGTTTCGCTACATCAAACGCTCGAAATTTACTTACGCAGCCATTTAACCAATTAAGAGCTTCATTCCGCACGCAAGCGGTTTCATTACTTTTTGGTGTGTCTTTAAAAATTGCACTGAGTGCTTCTCACTTCTCTGTTCCTGCGATGCCATTAAATTTATGCCCATTTTTCTGAACGCTCACAATTGAATCGATCATCTGTAATTGTCAAGCTATTTATATATGTACATACATATGCATATATTTCAAAGGCTTCCATCTGCATTAATATTGGTGTGAGACGTAATAAATAAGTTAGAATCGCTTTAATTTATTAATTTATAACACTATGGATTTATTATTCTGTCGCTTTAAGTATGAGTTTTATAATCGTCTTTACATTGCTTCCGCAAATATTAAAATTTACTTGCATTTATTCTTTTGTGAATTCGGTTAGTAAATACATAAGTCTTTAATTCTCTTACCATAATCTGAGATAACTTATTTTTTTTATTTTTATTGTTTTTCTTTTTTTTGTGATAGGCAACTTTAAGTTTTCTTCCCTTTTATTAGTCGAATGATGAAATTAGCGAAGTATTATTTATGGCATCTACGTATATTGTGAAAATAATAATTGTAATGCAACTGTGTGAGAATTAGCGGCAGTTGAATTCCCTTTTGTGAAATATAAAAAAAATAAATATCGACAGACATCATTCTGTTTTCTGACCTCTTTTTTCTGGTATTATCGGTATAGTTCTTACTTACTTACCACCGCGAGTGCTTGTTCTTTAATCACCCCGCCCGCTGTGGATGTGTTTTATAACCCCAATGATTTTCTCCTTTTTAAGCACTGCTCCCCTTTTAATTGCGGAAAGGGGAGTAGTGCAGCCTACCTGATTCTGGTATTCAAAAAAAGTTATTCGTAATCACGTAAGGATATCTGCTTGTTTTCGTCTTGACCCACAACCAGTGCAATCAAGATAAAAATTGTTAAAGGCCTTGTTCTTAGAGAGCAAATGTCATCGTTATCAATAGTCACCCCAATTCGAAGCTCCATCCATCTGCAAAGTAAAAAAACCAAAATCTGTAATAATTTTAACTTATTTCGAATACAAATTAAAGACAAATTCAAGTTTTACTTTTAACTCAATTTCGTTTAAGTAATCTTCTCATATGAATTCCAAGCTATGCTTTTGCGACAAATCAGCTAAATTGTCTCTTTCATCTCCGTTGTAATTTAACAATAATTTTAAATATTCCGATATAAAAAATTTCTTTCATTGTCATGTGACACAAAAGTTTATATTCGTAGAAGTTATAAATAATAATTAATTAGTGAACGAATTGCAAAGTGCAACGACATTCAATTTCCCATTCAATGTTACGTTTAGGACCCACCAAAATAACTTTTCAACATTAGACTGGCGAAAATATTTTCCTTCTATACTCCTTCTACGGTATATAAATAATAATTCTCTTGTTCACCTATCGGTTACTTTGATGATTTAAGAATTTGACTCTTCCATACTTCGCTTGATTGCGACATAAAATACTTTATCCCCAACATGTTAAACTTTCTGAAACAATTTAAACTTTTAAACTTTATCTAAAGCTTTGCAATCGAAAAATCTATTATACTTATAAACTCTTCCGAAATCACTTATACGGTTAACAGTGGTGGGTCAAAGTCGTGTACCAATCGTCTCTTCCTTTTGTTACCCTACACCAAGGGTATAAGAGTGTATTAAGTTCTCGCACAAGTATGCAACAACGAGAAAGACGTGAAGGAAATCTATCTCTTATTGTAGTAATCGATCTAAGCTTGTTTGATTGTCTGTCCGCCCGTCTTGTTTTCTTGTGTTGAATTTTTGAGTTATTTCAATGAAATTTTGTACATCGACTTGTTTTGACCCAGGACGAATGCTTTTCGACAACTTCTAAGATAACGCCTTGTTTTCAAACATCTTTATACAAACTCCTGTACTAAGTGTAGGGTGAACTATACTACTTTCACTTGTTTTTAGTTTATAATTGTAATTTTAACTTAATTATTAAAATCAATAAATAAATAAATACTAAATAAAATTATTGTCCTAAGCCTTAACGTATCAGAACTATTATTATTTAGTTTTTTCTTCTTTTTTTTGTTTTGTATTAGTTTCAATTTAAATTTTTACTTAATGTGCATGTCAACAGTAAATAGCCGCAAACTAACTTTATAATCCAATTGACTTAAATAAAATTTTAATACATTTTATTTAAATTAATGTTAGTTTTGTCTTTTGTTATGTTAGCTAACGAAATGCAAACAATGATAACACATCGCAAAGCAAACAACTAATTAAAGCTATTAATAAAACATTAAAATACAACCATTTGTTATTTTGTAATACTTCGCTTATGTTTCTCTTTCATTTCAATACTTGCAGTTTAAAAACTATAAAATGCAACAAATAATAACGAGATTACTATGGGAAAATGAATAAATTGAGAGTAGCCACAAAAATACTAATAACAAGCATTTCTGGCGGTAAATAAAACGAAAAAAAAGAAAAAAGAAAACCGTATTAAATTGAAAAAAAGCAAACTCTACAGAGCAAAAAGCGCGCCCGGGAAAAAAATTGTAGGTGAAAAAGAGAAAATAGAAAATATATTGCAATGAGTAAAATGTTAGTAACAATGGCTAAAATATGGACACTTTCAATAGCAATTGCTATAATGGTTATTATAGAACAAACAACAGTAGCAGCAACGACTACGTCAACAACGTCAGCAGTTAGAATAACGGAAACTAAAACAACATCATTATTAGCGACATCATCATCTGAGACACTGCACGACGACGAGAAATCTGATGCTGTAAATAGAACACAAGCATTACCGGCAAAACAAGAGGAAGCAACGACTTTAAAAAGCATAGACAACGCGGAAAATCAATATAAACAAAATTTAAAATTTAATATCACAGAGACCACAACACCATTACCACCACTTTCCTCACAGTATTCTACATCGCATGTAGATGCTTTGGCATCTTCGAATAACCCAGAAACACTATACACAAGCGAAACAACCGTCATTACGTCACAGACTTTTATTCCCTCTTCGTTGCCTTTCGTTGCAACGGTTTCTACGAATTTCGATTTTCATCGTATTGAGGAGAATAGTCATTCTGATGACGATTCGGAGAACACAGGAAATCAACATAAATATGAACAACAAACAAAAATCAAAAATGCTAAACACATAAACAAAGCGTTAGAAAGTAAACAACGAGAGCTAAGAGAAAAACTCAATCTGAACAAAGCAAAGCCAACAGCAAATGGTTTTCATGGAAGGCAAGACGAAGACTTCAATAAGCATGTAGCAAAAGGTATCGAACATACTACTGCTCGTGTCCCTCTAGAGCAGAACATAGGAAGACAATTGACAACTGAACTACCTAAGCCAACGGAAGGGGATATGCATGCTATCGAAAAAGAAAGTGCAAAAAACCTCTTCACTAACAATGCCATAGTAACACCGAAAACAATACAAATCTTGTATGAAACCAATGAAGAAAAAGCGGAAGAGAATCCAATGACAGTGAACGACAGGTATAGCATAAAATTAACGGAAATTGTAACTGATGCTTATAAAATACCATCCAGTGAAACACTAACCACTGGTTTAAAGTCTTTTGCAAGCGAAAGTGCTGAACATAAGGCGATTGAAGCATTTGAGCCCTTAATACAAGATACCAATGAAAAGCTGCTAAGAGAACGCACCGTATATACACCGAAACATGAACTTCAAGTTAAACAAGCAAAGAAAAATGATATGAAAGTAACAAAGACAACAACAAACGATGACTGGCAACAGAATCTTTTACCGAATGAGTTGGAGGAGGTGAGAGAAGACACCGATAAAGACCAGCAGCATTATATAAATTGGAGCCCATATCTGCTGCATCCGGCTACTGCAGTCAACGATTTTACCGGGAAATTATTGGCAGAACAAGATGGCGTCATTACTGAAATTGAACAAAAATTCCGTTTAAACGAGTTTGTGGCCGATACGGCAAATGCAAAGGACAACAGCAATGCAAACACCATCACTACTACAGCAGCAATATTAAAAGAGTCGACATCACCAACTAAAAATGCAAAAGAAACTTTTACGGCTAGTAAGCCCTTACAAATACCACATCAAACATTTACCGTAAATCGTGAGATACCATTTGCAACTACAACTATTACCCAAGCTTACCAGCACAATAATGGCTATGACAAAGGCCAGTTTATTGAGAAACGAGTAAAGAAAAGTTTTGATTTTCCCTTGCATCGAGCGGCCAGCGATGCTACTCATACACAGCACTTTGATTTTGCTAATACGAAATTCAGTAATGGCGATACAACCATCGTCAACCATTCCGGCAACACTAATGAACCCAATTTACCGCAGCATAATAATGGCGGCATACATCACGAACACAACAGCATTGCTAGCAGTGGGATCGGTGTTGGTGACGAAGTCGAGTTGGCAAAGCGACCTCAGCCGGAATTTTCCACCACAAAGTTTTACAATAGCAAGGAATTATACAATGAAATGTTACAACACAAAAGCCAGCAGAATTTAAATACCAATAACAATAAAGAAATGTACAAAACTACCGAGAAACCGAATTTGGAAGAGTCCATTAAGTCATCGTTAAGTCTAAATAGTTTTGCTGTTCTCCACTCATCTAAATTGGCAAAAATCGATAGCGGGCAAGAGCAACAATCGCAATCGGAGGATCTACGTAATCCTTGGGCCTTTAAAAAAGTGGCAATCAAGACTATACCACCCGTAGAAAGAAAAGAAATTATTCCTTCACCTCGTACTGTACCCTCAAGCACTGCAAAGCCTCAAAATTCTTGGCAAAAAGCCAAATTAATAATTAAATCCTTAGCAGCTTTCAAAGCTATTACCAATAGCACAAAGGATCAAGCTACACTTGAATCTTACGAAACATCCGTACCCAACGTTCATGCAATTCAAAAAAACATTCATACGACAACTATTGCAGTAACCACAGAAGCAAATAAACTCGTGTCTAAGCTAAAAACGTTAAATCTAAAAAGCTTGAAAAATTTTAGTGAAGATGAGACTGCATCGTTTAACATAACCGCTAAGCCGTCAGCAGTAATGACCACAATCAACGGTACTGTCAGCATCAGCTCCAAACCATATATAGAAACAAAAGCAGAGATAACTAATCCTACAAAATCGACTTCAAAGCCAATCGCTCGTCCGCGCATTCTAAGCCCTCTGCAAGAAAAAATCAATTCACTTGAATGCAATATACAAATCCTGCCGCAGAATTCACATCTATGGCGTGGCAACGAAACGCATGAATTACTTTTACCCATAATGGTAAGTAACCTACTATACCCATAAAAGAGTATACATGCATATCAATCTGTCTATACGTTTGTTCACGGATTAAAACCTTCCATGTTTAGTATAATATGAACATTTCATGTTTTTAGTTTCTTTTTTTTTTTTACTTCTTCAGTCTATTGTCTGTGGTATTCATTCTCTTTGCTTCCTTTAAATTTTTCCTACTTATATACGTTCACATGTTACGTTAGGTCTGCGTGTGTAAATGCATACAATAGCATACAATTCCGTTTTCCAAGTCTTTTCTTTTTTAATTTGCTTCATATTCAATGTCTCTTCACAGGCTCGCAACCCAACCTTAACCGCGTTACATTGCAACAAAGGGACATGTTATGTTAGACATAAAGTATGTATACATATATATATATATATATATACACATGTGTATTTGCACATTTCCGTGACTCATTGTTGTTCATGTTATATCCTTTCGTCGCACATCGTATTATTGCACAAACAAATCATTCTCTTCTTCTACCTACACATGAATTAAATGAATTTCCCTTCGAAGGTTGCGCGGCAAGATAGGCATTTTAATAGTTGTGTAATGTAGCAGACAATTAAATTTCTAAGATCTTTTCAACTAGAAATTATTTCTTTAATATTTTAAAAACTTTCGTCGCATTTTATGGGTAGAGGTGTGCCAAACTTTTGTCGAATCGTTTGTAATCTTTTCAATAAATTTTATATATCCTTTTTTGTTGCGTGAAATTGTGAAACTAGAGAAGCTTTTAAAAAGAAAAAATTGCAACCTGATTCAAACATTCTTGGTTCAAATGTACTTTTGAAAATGAAATTGGAAATGGCCTTGAACCGCATAGAAACAATTACAACATAATGCTAAGAACCCGAAAGGAAAGAACATTTCATCAACAATCTACGATTGATAGCAGAGGATAATGTGATCTAGCTTTCCTGCTCACTGTGAAAATGTTCTCAATTGCACGCCACTTTTGTGCAATAAATATTCGGGATTTTTCTTAGATTGAAATAAAAAAAGAGTTATTAAAAAAAGTACATTTTATCGACTACCTATGCCGATAGCGTTTCTTTCTTTGCCGTCTTTTATCATTGAAACAAAGATTCTTTGATAAAAGAACGAATTCTTTTAGTATTGTAGTTTACTAACCAAAACAATCGTATACTACGTGATTTGACTATTATTACCAGAGTACGTGATTCTTATATAGAAAGTCAAATGCCAATTAAATCCATATTTAACATGGTGACCATGGTTATGCTCTGCTATACATTAAAAACTTCTCATTTATTTCAGTTTGATACAAAACCCAAGGTTTGATATTTCAGTTTGATATAAAAGCCAAGGTTTCATATTTCAGTTTGACATAAAAGCCAAGATTTGTTATTTCAGTTTGATGTAAAACAGGGAGACACTTATAAGGCTTAATGCACCAGTCATTTATTGTTGTAAATACTATAATAACAATCATTGTGCTATAAGCGGGTACTAATGCAAACCGTTCTTGAAGGGAAGTTGAAAAAAAGAGACGAATTAATTTCGTGTGAAAAGCTCTTCAAGCAAAACCGTGATGCAGTAAAAGCAATTGCGTAGTAATTATAGGCATGAAGACTTTCACAGTAGACATTTAATGGACTCTCGCAATAATTTGTATCAGGTTTCACAGCAACATAAATACTTGTTTTATATTCTAAAATAAATTATTTACAAAAACAAGTCGACAAAAATTGGATAGAAACACAAACAATTCGTGCTGGTCACCTTTACAAGAGAACCAATATAGTCAAGAACGAGGTATACATTTTTAACGAAACTTATACGCCACGTACCTTAGCAAACCACAAAAATTTCTTTCATACACCATTTGAAATGTGTTCGATCTCAATGACTTCAGGCATTTTCGTGATGGTAACAAACATCAAGATTTCCTTACATGAAAAATACCGATGTTAATCACCAAAAAATGTGAAATTACCTTGAAATTCATGAGCCAGCTATTCTGCTATATTTTTACTATATTAGAGATTGAAAAGGAGAAAATACTCATAGCAGAATATAGAAAAAAAAAGGAAGATGCTTGTACAAAAGTATTATTTACCTGATATTGTTGAAGATGGCAGAGACGTGATTTGTGTGTGTTAGATAGTCGCAATTCCCCTCTCTTTTTCCTATTCTTTATACGCATCATCGAACAATGAGTTATATTCATTTTATCCCACAAGGAGGTTTCACACACTCCGTAACATACATACATTCTTTTCCAGCACCAATTTATAAATCAATTCAAGCATATTCGTGTGTCTGTCTGCCTAATACTCCGTCCGTCGTTCCGCCTCTAGCGTCTATGGTAACGATTCTTTTGGTCGCAAAAATGCAGGTATAGCTGGAAAATTTTGCAGAAACATTGGAAATTTTCGTATACAGGGTGGTATTAAAATTAGGCCCAATCGCTTAAAGGATACGTCCATAGTACAATATAACCTGAGACCACCTCCGTTGTCAAATATAAAAAAAAATATAATATAAATAGTTTTTTGACCGTTACTTATAGACCGCGTGAGACACATCGATAAAAATCTGGACACATATATTTTACTGGTTGATTCTGCATCACCTGTACCAAAATTTTAAAAAAATGGGCAGCGACTACGTAATATTATGCAGTGTTGGGAACTCATTCGTTTGTCAAAACGTTTGCAAGACTCCGAAGGAAGCTTTATAAATCCTGTTAGTGTATATATTATTGATCAGTGTTAAGTCCTCAATCGTTGCGGACATGCTTATCAGTCTATCTGAAAATGAAAGTAAACGTACGAAATTTGGCAAAAACTTTGGAAATTGTTGGGCGCGCGCCCAAATTACAATACGAAGTAAGATCCCCTCGGCTTTCTTACTTATAAATATTGCCTTTTTTTCTTAACCACACGTTCATATGTCTATATGTTGAAATTAATTATTAAATGTTTTGAACCCAAGGCATAGCTCTGATGATTAAATGAAATCGGTATTATCACTGTTCATCAACTCAACGACCAGTTATAGCTATTCCGAAGGCCTGTAGATCGATAAACAGATTTGATATATATACATGTAAAATTTTCAGTCTATATTCTTACAATTTACAAGCTAATGCTAGCTTTACTTGAAAACCATTTCTGCAAACAGCAATGGATTAGTGGATGAACAAACATCGCATGAATGGAATGCAAATTTATTACAGCTTCCTACCTTAAGAAAGGAAAACAGTTTACCTTTAATTTAATGCTAACTTCTTTTTTTTTAAATGATAGCAAAAGTATACCCAGAGCCTGGAAGCCGAACGCAGATAATCCCCAAAGAGAAAATATTGGGTGATTCGGAAAGAAATTTGTTTGTTTTTTGGCCACCTTTAATAAAGGTCGATTTCTATATTGTAGTGTATAAATATTTTATCAAGAACAGATATCTGTATGTGTTTTAACGTCTGCACCTGGCATGTGCCTTAATCAGACGTGTTGCCTGCAACCATTGACAATCAAGAACAGTAG
The DNA here is from genome assembly GCA_000688735.1 of Glossina austeni. Lineage (NCBI taxonomy): Eukaryota > Metazoa > Arthropoda > Insecta > Diptera > Glossinidae > Glossina > Glossina austeni. The sequence goes on from KK502517.1 coordinate 270,619, forward strand.
AATTCAATAGATTTAAACTCTCAGTGATCTCACGAGTTCTCATTCAGTGGTTTGCTTCAATTAATGCCAAGCTCTTTATTAGCTCCCACTTGGCTTCCAGAAACGAAATTTTGCAAATCAATTCTGGCGTCCTGTGTGCTCATCGCCTCCATACGAATCCAAAAAATGTTCTTCTGAACATCATTTTTACCCTTTCGCTAGTAACAGAACTAAAGGGCGCTGAAAATGCTGGATTCGACTTTCCATATTTAGTAAGGCACCGAATGAAAACTTTTGCGCGGAATTTTATGTGAAAACTGACATGCAATGCCTTCTTAGCATATATTATAAGTTTAACGTGCTAAATTTGGGCTATGTCAGTCTGTTTTTTTCAATTGTTTCGCATGTAAGAGTTCTCTTATGAAAAGAAAACTTTTAGTGTTTTTTGATGAAAATAGTCGTCTATGATATTTAATGACTGGCTTTATCTCACTTTAGCTGACTCACATTTGAAAGCAATGGAAATCTCACGTCTTCTGCTATTCTCCTTAAATATGCCCGCATATTTTTTGATCTACTTGCAAGTCTCTCCATCTATTGTTATAATAAAATTGTGAATATTGAAATTTTTTATTTAGATAGTTTCCGACCAGTTTTCTATTCAATATCTAAAGAAATCGTATAAAATACTATTAGAAATACTTTTAAGGAAAATGTTTTCTGAATAATTTATAACCAAATAATATTTAATCTTTTATAGCCCAAAGGAACTTCATGCGTACTGATATATAAAAGCTATAAGAAAAATCATAATTTAATCCTGATAAATGGTAGATTTTCTGCGTATTAGTTTAATATATACTTAATCGACACCTTAACGGTGGTATATGCCCGTTACATTTATTCTATACTGTATCTTGAATTCTATATGACGATGAAAAGTTTTCGCGTCTTTCATGTCTTTTCTATCAATTTCATGTGTTTAAGTCTCCATTCATTCTAAATATTGAAAAATTTAAAAGAGCGTTAAAATTCGCCAGCCAATATTCCGAAACTCTTCATTCAACGAACCAAATCCTTTAAGCCGCAATAAAAAATGAAAAAATAAAATTGAAACTCAACAACTAAAAGCAAAATGCTGTGTAACCATCAGTTACCCTTGAATTTCAAAGTATTTTATGCTTATATATGTGAAGTTTTATGTGAAAGCTATTTAGCACAAAATATAAAAAAAGTGCTTTTAATACTTGAAAAATATATATGTAGGCAAATGCACACTTACATGCATACATGCACGCAAGGACTAACGTTTGAAAAAGTCAGAATTACTTTTAACAGTAGTTTAGTGCATATTATTATTATTTTCTCCTTTAACCACACATATGAACTTATGTGAGCGAAAGTGCCAGAAAATATCCATATATTATAGACAGGTAACCCTCCTATAAAAGAGAAGATGCATTCGTGCAAAATCCTATATCGTGCGAAATCGTTTTACATGAGCCTCGAAGCCAATACAAAAACCAGGAGCGACATTTCAAGAGTTATTGAAAAAAATTTTTTCTTAAATTACGTACAAGAGACTAAATTTTCAAATTCCATACAAGTTACCCCATTTTTATTATGTACACATCATTTAATACTCTTCTTTGTCAACGCTGTGTACAACTGAACGAGAACTTTCGTCTTTTTGAACAATATTATCTTCACTTTCTCAACTTTTTGTGCACCTCCTGCCCTTTCAAAAAAATCTGTAAGTTTTTTATCTTACCAGGTCGTTGTAAATTTCATTATAGGGTGACAAGCAACTTTGCAGCCCCTTTCCTGTCGTCCTGCACTTCCGTCGCCATCTCTACCAAATTGGTCTCATCAATTTGCTCTTTGAGAAACAACTCTTGAACATCTTTAGTAGCCATGTCTATAAATATATCTCCGCCGATTGATTCAGCAAGTTCCAATATGCCGCTGGTTTCATCTTCTATCGATTCGACCACACATTTTATTCCAACTGCAGCTAAATACGAAACAAGAATGCCGTTACCGCGTTGCACAGATGTCGTGTTATCACAGAGTTACGGGGAAGTTTTCTTTCTTGTTTAGATGTAGCGGTGTTGCAGAAAACCGTGTTGTGCGATGGTTACCTGTACTTACATTTGCTAACTTATATGCTTATTTTTTACCATTTGATGCTTGAAAGGTTTTTATTTGGCGCTTACAACCAAATGGCGTATTAGTTTTGTTACTTGGTGTCTGACAGCAAGAAATACGGTTTAGGGACAATATGAAGTGAACAAACGCTGTTAATTAACGTAAGATACGGATACATATTTTTTTTGTTTGTTGGTTTTCAAGGGACAGAGGACGAGCGAAAGAAGTAAAGGAAGAGAACAGAGCGGTTAGGATGACTCTTTTAAAACTCAAACGTACTGCCACAATCTTTTACGACTATTATTCCTACAACAAACAGATATATATTTATATACATATATCCGAAACTAGACGGTATTCATAAACAAGAAAATTATATTCGATCATGATCGAATCTTTTATATCTTAAAAAGCACTAAAAAAAGAAAAAGAGCTAAATTTTTTCATTTCCATATAATATTAAGTGGGCGCAGCTAATTTTTTCTATTCTCAAAATAAAAATGGAATATGACATGATGTGTGTGTTGTACTTTATGAGTAACCAAATACAAAAACCTTAGATAGACCGATGGTCGGACATGCTTAAATCATCCTCATCCTTCGGTGATAGAAATAAAAGATCTAGATAAAAGAGAAGCCTTACAGCTTCTCGTCTAACACAGTCGAGACAAAAACCTGCGCCTATTGACCAATTTATGAAAAGCAGAATACGAAATCAGGTCATCAAGCCTTCAGAGAAGACGTAAATGAAAGTTGAAAAATGTGTATAATAGATTTCATGGCTCATAAATAGCGAAATTGACTTATATATTATTATGTATGTTCTCGTCCCTCTGTCTTTTTAAAAATCCGAACATAATATTGAAAATAGCAAATTTCTTAAAATTAAAGATTTTATGTCAATCGTTTACGAATCAAAGCAATTTTTATCACCTTATGTTTGAGTAAGAGAGGATTACGTTGCTATTAACGACTGACAAATTTTCATAAAAGAAAAAAGAAAAGATAGTTGTATGCGACTCGGAATCGTCTTTCTAAATCTACTTTTAAACTTTCTAACCATGGCTTCAAGCATATTGACAGGCAGACACGACTTTTGCTCTGATCGAGAATATGTGCAAACAGTTCGCCGATTTTTTAATAAAATTGGAGCGATATTACTAACAAATGTTAAGAGGGAGGCTTTATCTTTTACGGAGAATATGAATAAGTTGCGAAAGAGACAACTGGTCTTTTGTGGTTATCCATAAAAAATCGCACAGGTGGGTATCGTTATAAAGCGATTAGAATAGAATATTACGGGTTAGAACTGCAAACTTTATCTTAGTCAACTTTGCTATGTGAAGCTCAACTTTTTGATAATGAAAACTCAAGATATCATTGCTTTTGATATATTGCTCGCATTTTTCATCCCAAATAAGGGCGCCTTGGGTATTCAGCCTTATCGCCGATGTTAATAGTTCTCCATCTTTGCATAATGGTATTTGCGTGTTGCGTGTTGTAAGGCATACACCGTTCATTATCCGTAAGGATTTAGGAGCACTATTTTTCAGCTTAAGCAGTATAGTTTCCCGCGAATAGTTCTCTTTTGGCACAGAACTACAACTATTCCAACGTCCGCTAAACTGCAATACGAACGTTTTGAGCTCAAAGATTATACTTTAAGATAAAGTCTTAAAGGCACCCTACAGTATTATTTACACTCTTAGAAACAAAGCGGCGTCATATTCATATATCGAATAAACTCTACGACGTTGTCAATGTGTCTTCTATGCCTTCTATAAGGTGTTATGTCTGCTATAGGGTAAACAAATATTATTATTATTAATTTGGCCAGAGAATAAATTCTAAGACTAAAATTTTAAAGACTAAAGCCATCTAAGACTATGGGCTTTATTGAAAACTCTACCGCACTTCAGATTTTAACCCACGACAGTTGAGTTCCTAATCGATATTTGTCTGCTCGGCCACTCAGGTTGATAAGCTGATGAAATAAAAACTTGTATTTTCAATTGGAAATAGAGGTGAACGGAAGATGTTTTTTTTTTTTTTTTAAATATTGGTTCATGACATTTTAACTCAAAAATGATTTTAAGTAAATGACAAACTGTGGACTTTTGTAAAAATTCACATCTGAAAAACCAATAAAACCATACAAATATGCTTTCATTTCACTAATAACACGAACAATCTTGGAATATACGACAGTTTGCGGTTTATTTGACTGGATCAATGGCTTAACATAACCTCAAATATAAAATGGAGAGTCAATGGAGTTGAGTCGTAAGCTCACATAAGCGTTTCTTCAAATTACGTGATCATTGTGAACTTGTCTTCAAATAAATTGATTATGGCAAGAGATGTATGGCGTATTGTTGAAACCACACGTCGTCCAAACCGTAATCATCTAATTTATGCCAGTACAAATCTGTAATCGTGTTTATGTAGTAGCATTCTGTTGCGGTAACAACAATGTGGTAGTGCATCCACATTTTGGTTCATAGCAACGATATTTTTAACAAAACGGCTACGTTCTTGACGGGTTGGATTCTTAACATCACAAGTATTACCATTTGATTTGAACTTTTCATTTACATTGCTTTTTAGGTCGATTTTGTTGCTCATAAATTTGCTTGTTTACGCGCAAAGGCCATCACTATTTGTGTAATAAATTTTACGAATTTCTATATGTTTTGTGCAACTATATATCTTTTCATCGTGATTTGGCAAACAATACAAAACGCAAATGTTGATTTTGACCGCAATCTGAAGAAAAACGTGAAGGAAATACCGTTTAAATAGTGGATAAATAATCAAAGTTAAGCTTACCAAAAGGTGAATGCTATGGCATGACCCCTGAAAATAGTAATGAAAACGAAACGTTGTAAAGATGATCCTATCATGTTTAGACTTTACTTACCCTATGCTGCGGCATGGCTATCTATTTGTATATAAACAATGCCGAACTAAACCTACGATTCCCTATGATGCGTACGTTTACATGTATGTCATATCTTTATGGCTAAGAAAGTTTTCTTCAGTTTTGAAAAGCATTCACTAAAAAGCAACAAAAGCGACCTGATGAAAAGTGACAAAATATTCCACCATAATTTCTTTGTCTCTCTTTCATCACCAAAAGTAAGGGAAATCCTGATATTGTCAGAGCATTTGCAGCACGAAAACAATATGTGCATTCCTGATGCATATGAACCTTCAGATCGACTTTCGCATATCTCTTCGTTCGTCTCTTAGTTCGTGTGACCGTGTATGGAATGCATTCTTGCAATTGCAAAAATTAAAAGGTCATCTTAAATATTTGTCGAAAACATTGGAAGTTCATTAAAACACGATGCTATCGAAAAGTATGGCCAATCGACCAAACGACAAGAGAGAGCAACTCTGCACTGAAAGGCTAAAAAATTGTATTCATGACTCGTTAGGCATAAACGGCAGTTGATACGGCGATAAAATCATATACGTATTATCTACGGCTGATCCGTATCTACAGCCGGATTTAATTTTCTTACTTCCTTTGTTTGTTTGTCTTGACAGTTGTGTGAAAAAGGCAAAAGAAGAAGCGTAAATGAAAAGCAAAAGGGACATAAACTCTTTTAAATTGATTTTTTAGGTATTTAATGTACACACAGCCAAGTTGTATGCAAACAAACGCTTTAAAAGGCCAAAAGCATTACAGAACTTTGCTAAACGTATTGAGAAAGGGAGAAAGGAAGCAAAACAAATTAGATTTTTTTTTTTGAAGATAAGCAAACATTCCGTACAAAAATTGTGAAAATTGAATAAAAACAATAATGAATTTAATTGAAAATAATTTGGCCAAAGAACTTTTAGGTAAATAAATTAAATGAGCAAAATTTTAATTAAATCATTTAAACAAATGGTCTCCATGAACATTTATGCGTAGACAAACGTTTAATCGGGTTTTTTGAAAAACGAAATTTTTAAAAATTTCGTTCGTGGGCTAATTGTATTAGAGATCGCAACAATTTCACTATATAGCAAAAATGTATATTTATACTAAAAAAATGGCGAATTTTTTTTACTCTTCTATTAAACACAATAGACATTCAAAAAAATACTGAACTTATTAAGAATAGATGTAGAGTTAACTAATAACGAATTTTTTTATTGCATGCATTTTTAACTCGCTGAAGGCTCAATATTATTTAGGTTAATATATATGCATGAAATTCTGTACACAATAAACTGAATTATTTTGTATACAAAATATGTACAAAAATAAACGAAAGCTCATCTCATAAAACTCATCTATAAAAACATTTTATATGCATTCTGAAATATGTTTTCATGTGTGTGCCTTAAAAAAATGCACTTGAGTGAAAAATGATGTTAATTAAACATCATTCAAAACGCTTCAACAATCAAAAGCTTCAAGAGAAACCCTTAACATACAAAACTATATACACAAATGCAGACATGAGATAACGCTTCTTGTCAGTTATTCTTTATTCTGAATACATTTCAAAATATGTATATTTTTAACTCGTTTGTTTTGCAAAAGAGTTTGCACAGGAGAAGCAACAAAAAAAAGAAAAAAAGAAATTCTAATTTAAATATTTGTCCAAAATTCAAACACCAAATAAAATCATTTACAATAACGTCTCAAGTTAAGAGTTCGTTAGTCATTGGAAAAAAAGAAAAAGGGCAGTAAGAGAAAAATACAGAAAACGTACACACACATACACGACGCTGAAGAGATAACACTACTATGCTCTAGTTCAGTTCAGCCAAAAAAAAGAGAAAAACAGAAGCCCTTAGCTGGAGGAAACGCATAGCATTTCCTGTACGCTGGATTTGGTATTTGGATGAGTTTAAAGGGAATCCACCACAACTTTATAGAAATTAAAAGCTAGCAAACATATCCTGTTTGGCATTTTCCACTCCTTTTATTTTTCTTCCATGAAAATTGCAGATAAAATATGTGAAAAGAAGAGAAAAGTATCAACGACTCTAAACGAATTTTTAACTTCCCTCAATTGACATAAGGATGGTAACTGCAACCGATTTGGGACCTGTTTTAAATTAAGCTCTTCTTATAGAGACAAAGTCCTTCAGGATTAAATATTTCTTTTCATGTTTTTTATTTTACTTAACAGTTTGTGAGTAAGTCACGCCCTTTTCTTTTTTCATACCGGGATCAAATTTCAGTTTTTTATCTAACTTTTTGCTTTACTGTGAAAAGTTCAACAACTGACCTTGAAAATTGTAAAAAAAATTATCCAAATTTCCTCCTTATGCTGATCAAGAATCTATGGACACTCTAAGTTATCCGATTTTTTAATGTCTCCAACATCATAACATAGTTAATATAACGCCTTTCGTTGGTAGTAAGCATAATAAATTTATTTTGCCAAAAAGTTTCTATAGAAATGTAATCGTATGCACCATAGTTTGTAAACCATATTCACAGTTTATGCTGTGAGAAAAAAGAGAATACAAGAATATATCGCGCAACAAAACTAAAGGCATAGATATATATACATATATGTTTCTTTACAAACATACGATGCCGGATAATTCAGTTAACGAAGTTTACAAAATATATTTACTTTGACGTGATATAATCTGCATAATTTTATAACGTTTCTTGAACTTTTTGAGGACCCAAAATATTTTCTACTATATGCCTGCACATTTAGATTTAAAAATAGATGAGAGCCGGTTTAGGGTTCTCGGTGTCCGGCTCTCGTACGACATGATTACTTTCCTAACGAGTTTGGCTGATCCTTCGTAGTATTTGCAATGGAATATTTGTGATATCATCGGTATGACTATAACAAAAAATGCGAAAAAGAGGAATAAAAGCAATTAAATAAATACACTAAATATAAAATTTCATAAAGAAAGGCGTCAAAAAATTGGAAGTCTTATAAGCAAAGTCTCACCATTTTTTATTCAAATTGCCAACTTCCTTTTTTTTAATAGCTAAACGTGCCTGTCTTTGTCCATTTGGTGCTTTTGCTAACCCATTTTATGTTTTTCTTCTGGTGTTTCCAACGAATGCGGTTCTTGAGTGTTGTCGCTGTAGATTTGTAGAACTCCTCTGAAGGTACTTACTTAGTTTCCATAACAGTTATCCTATATTTCCACATTTTGTCGTTCACTCAACCCTTGTCGTTAATTCTATATTCATTTATCCCTTTTTATATTTGAGAGCAAAAACATCAAAAATAATTCAATTTTATTATTTTTTCTAACAGTTTGGAGCTTCTGAGATTAAATAATCCTTCTATGCCCATTAATTATGTCAAATTCCATAATGACATTTTACTTTATTTTCCTTTTGCTTTCGAGCTAAACTATGACATTTTACTTTCGATATCCGTCAAACACTCATACGCTATCGAGCACCAACAATCCAAAATGCAAATTCAATATCGAGTTTGCGCGATGACGAGAGCCGACCCTAGGCTATATTCATAATAAGCTACACATGGAATTGCTGTGACGGAATAGATGTTCAGAGAAGTCAACCTGTTTCCGAAAGGGGGGTAGACATAAGTTTGTCAACGTCAAATTTGCAATTTATAGCTAGCAAGTAAAAGGGGGTATAAACTTTTCTTTCATCCTTTGGTTACCTTTGTCGATGCAAACGGAAGTACTGATCATTATTTCTCAAGCACTTTCTTAAATAAGTCTGTCAACTGTCTAATAACTGTCCAATATCTAGCCTTGAAGCGTCTTCACAAATAATATTAAAAGCCTTAGACTTATGAGAAAATAATTAAATAAAGAAATACGAACACAAAGAACAGAAACCAGTGCATCAACTGAACGAGTTAACATGTCCTAAGACCTAGACGTCAATGAGCAAATAGTTAAACGAGAAAACAAATAAAATAAAGATTGTAACCAACCGAATGAACAAGGAAAGGCTCTAGATTAAAGCACCGAACAAACGAACTGTTTTTATATGTTTTATAATGCAATCGAACAAAGCTAAAAATGCACTTCATTCGCCCAGGAGGAGGTAGGAGCCTGTCTAATAGTTTCTGAAAATCCTAAAATTGAACCGCGCAAGTTTTAACCCTTGCAAGTTGGATACCGTTGTTATTTAGAGTATAATTTTGAATGGATTTTTTTACACTTGTTCCATTTTGTCCCGCTTGCATCTCTTCAACTTCGAGAAAGTCCACAGTTGATGTGGAACTAAATTGTAGAATCAAAAAAAGTAGGATGAGGACTGGCAATCTCTTGTTAAAAGGCACACTGGATGCTTATTCTCTTTGCTTTAATAAAGTTCTGTACTATGTTTTCCAAGTACTTCCTGGATGTCAATAGGCTTAAGCGCTCGCAAAACGAGTCCTCGGACAACCCAAAGGTTTCGGCATTCACAAGACACAAATGTAGCTTTCAGGTAAATTCTTTTTCTGAAGAGTACGTTTTCTTATTAAAATAGCTGTAGGGAAAGAAATAAGTTTCAATGATCTTAATAACCACAAAACTAATTTCCCCCCAAAAACCATTTCTAATAATCATTTCAAAATTTTTACATCCAGCCGTAAGATTTTAGGTTAATAGTCAGCAATGTGGTATTACTTCTAAGAAAAATATGTCAAATTAATTTGTATGACCTCGTAGCAAATTGTAGGTTTCACGAGAAGTAAATTTAAACAAAAAAAAAAAAACATGTAAAAAATAACTTTAATAAAATCAAAAGAAAAGAGCAAGAATGAGGGCAAGTTTTGGTGAAAGAAAAACTTAGTCATACAATCCAAAAAAAAAAAAAGAAATGTAGTAAAGAACAACAACAACAGCAAAATAACTCAAGAAACATCTAAAAGTTTCCGGTTATTTCATTTTTCTCTTTACAAACAGTTAGTAATTTGAGTTTTTAGTTTTTCCATTACATTTCGTTTGCATTTCCATTAAATTTTTAGTGTTTTTAAAGAATAACTTAAGTAAATTCTTTGATGAAGAGTTCCTTTTAACTTTCAACATAACGTCTAAAGGTTTTCTTTACAAATATCCGGCATTTCATGCGTACATAACACCAATTTAGTTTGCAAGTCATTGAGATGTTACTGAACAAATGTCTTATTATTTAAATCAACTAATGTAAGCAAAATACTTACTGTGCTTGACTCAGTGTAGTTGGTTAAGTTTCAACAGTTTTCGAATTTCGAGAACCGTTGAAGAGATTTTTCAATAATCAGCAATGTCGAGGAAACATAACGATTAACAATTTTCTCACGTTTTGGAATATTTTTTTTTTTTTTTCAATTTAAAAAGTGGGGCAGAAGATTAACAAATGAATGGAAACTTCACGTAGACCAGAAATTGTCCGCAATTTTTTCAAGGTTTCAAATGACTAGTTTGCCAATTTCCTAGATATCCGGAAATATCATTTAACTTAAATAATAAAATTCCTTTTAAGGTAAATTAAATTCACTCACCTGGTATAGTACCAGTGCACTTGGTTAAGCGTATCGGATGCCTATTAAAGTAATACGCCATTTCACTTATGTATTGATAGTGATTTTGAATGGAATTGTAAACAGCGGTGCAAGATTTTTTTATTCAGAGTAGTGTCCACCGTTAGTCATCACTTTTCCTCTGTAGCGTAAAATACATAGATGTTCGCTTGATTACTATAGAACTGGCTAAGTTGTTAACCTTGAAAGTACTTCAGACTGCCATCGCGGATTCAATCAACAAAGTTGAAACAAGCAAATGTTCTTATGTTTTTAAATCTTTTAAGCAATAAAACTAAAGATCGCGAGAACTTTTCTGAAACATATTTTGTGGAAATGAATAACGTAGGATTTTTAATAGGAGTAGTATTTTTCCTTGACACTGGGGTCATATTTTAAATATTAAAATCGTGCTGCCTGCGTTAATTGTGCCGTTTGCGATTTTGTGATGCAGAGATATATGGCAAATGAACGAAAAACGTTTGAAATTTATCTAGATCTCTTACGAAGAACGTTTGAAATTTATCTAGATTTCTTATCGAATTAATCGTCCACATATTGCAACACTTTTAAGAAAATCGCCATCATAGATGAGACACATTTTCATATCAGTGAGTAAGCAAAATAGTCGGTGTTGATGTGAGGCAAATCTACAAATTCATGCATGGAAAACGAACGGAATGCATAATTAGTGCGTTAGTGAAGCATCAAACCTGAGTCATTGAACAATAAGTGCTTGGCAGTTAGAATCATGGGAGTCCTTGTCATTTGAATAATAATGATTTGAATCGAATATATCTCAAATTAAAAATAGTTTTGCTTTTCCTCTATTCCTTTGTTGTTTTCTTCGCTTTTTATCGTATCGCTCTTATTAAAGAACGCTTTAGAAGGGGATGGCGGCTTACTTGTTCGACATACTATCAATTTTGCAAACATCGCGGACGGACCAGAAGTAATATTTATCCACAATAGTAACACAAAGAACCTGAAGGTACATATAAGTGCATAACTTCCGTAGGTTAAGCGTAATAATAAAAGCTCGAGCATTTAAAAGGTATTTTTTCAAATTCTTATCTTTCAAAATCAAGCTTGACTTGAAAAGTTTTGTGATAGCCTTTCTCTGTGGAAATTAACAATTTCCTAATGCTAATTTTGACCAAAAACGTACGCAGACAGATGATTGTGAACCCAGGCGACGCCCAAAAGAAATTCAAATAGATGTACCGCCCATGGTATTCTCCAGTTTTCATTCCCGTCGGCTATTATCTGTTTGCACACTTTAAAAGGATGTCTCAATGAGAAGGAACTTGATCAAACGATGGGGTCACTGCGGAAACTGAATAGTCCTTTTAGAGTCTCGACAAGCAATTCTTTAAAGAAATATCATAAAAGCTTTTGACTAATCCTCTCACTCTTGAACGGGGCTGTGTTAATGAGGAAATTTGAGTTCTGAAAAGAATTATTTTCCTTTTCCGTAGATCCCAAGTTGTTAATCGATATATTAATAGAAGGAACTTAAGAAGAAATTATTGACATCAGTCAACATTCATACCATTTACACCGCCTATATCCGGTCAAAATTAGAGTATAACTCACTTATATGGTTGGGACGCTTCATATTTTGCTTCTCACTAGACCCAGGCAGTAACAAGTGCTGATTTTCGGAGAAAGCTTTCTTTGAGACCCACAAGCATTTTGTCACATCTTCAAAACTTACACCACGAAGACGACAAAACAGATATTTTTAACCTTTTTTTCACTTTTTCACGTGGCTATGAAATTATATTATAATGTCACCATACCCCGGAATATATGGTGTGAACACTACGCATTTCACCATCACACAAATTTACACTACTTTTTTGGGACAATCTTTGGACTTCCCAGAAATCGGGCAATATATACATCATCCCACCTGACCAAAACGAAACCGATTTAAAGGCTCTGGTTTTTTTTATGTTAAAGGCCCGCTTACGCATCTAGTGCCACTCCACGAGTTCTGATTCAACCACGAAACTCCCCAAGGGCGGTTCCCGGCACATGGATTAATTTTTTATCCACAGTACCAGAACGTGTCTAAGAAAATCTAGAGTGCCATAGAATTCTTAATGCCCGAGGAAAAAACACACAACAACAGGCACAACCCACGTTGATAGTACTATCAAGGCGGTATATAATTTTCCAGGGCGGGAACCTTTGCATTATACGGCTAAAAAAAAGAACAGACCTTATTCACCGACTGCTTTGCTTTACTTGTGGACATACCGCCATCGAGAAAATGGGGTTGACATTGTATATATCAACTGATATAGGATCTATTATTAAATATACTAAATACGACTCGACACAAACAACAAATACAAATTCCTTTCCTTTCAAAATATGGTTTTCAAATCCAGACATTTAAGCAATTCTTTTGTTTTATCTAACTGTGAAATCATCAGTGAAACTCAATCAGAGCACTGCACTTCTTCTTTTATACTCATATTCTTGATTCTTCGACAGCCATTCAAAAATTTAATATTTTTTTTACTTTAACTTTTGATATTTGGTTATTTTCCATACATTGTTTACATTTGTTTACAAATTTGTTGATTTCTTTATTTTTACTTCAAGGACCATATGTTTTTGTTTACGTTTACATCGATTTCCTTATTTATTCTTGGCGTTGGCCATTTTTGTATTTACCCTTTGGGACATTTTAACCTGACAATAGGAATGAAGCATCATCGTGCCCCTATGTCACAAACTACTAAGAAAAACTGTTTCCTTCAAATTAAATTATTTTATCTACGGAAATGACATCAGAAGAACAACTGTGACAGTACGAAAAATCGTAAAACGACGAAAATGAACGTAAAACGACGTACAAAGTAGTCACCAGCTATTTAAAAATTGATAGTGCTCGCATTGGTAAACCGATCCGAACGATTGTCTGAATAACAGATTTTTGAAATATCTCTAAAGGATCGTGAATTATAGGCAACTATAAGAAAGGCTTCGGTTTTTTCGAGGAGCGCGTGTAAGCAAATTAATCATTCACTTTTTAATGTTACTTTCTTAAGGGATTACGAAGAGTACGTGGCAAATTTCACTTTCCTATCATCATTTTCGCCCACAAAAAATTGAGTCAAGTTTATTACTTGTGTATGTCATTCGACACTCACAAATTAGTTTGGAAAGAAAAAATCTTTAAAGGGCTTTTTCATATAAACAAAAGTCATGAACATTTTTAAAACTTTACCAGGGGCTTTCTTGAAACGATGTATACGGTAGTTTCAGTGTTAAAGAATTTTTACCCTCGCAGTAATGAAAGTATTCAGAAAATTCAGTGCAATGACACAATATTGTGTTTAACACTTAGTTCATAGAAATTTAAAATTCACCCTAATGCAAATTTTATTTCAATATTTTCTTCAAATTTTTGACACCTTTTGAATTATTTATAAATTTAATACATCAAAGGGTTCCTCCAGCTACTGCATATACATATACATGCAAATTATATTTAGAAAAAATAAGATATAAAAAAATACTTGAAACAGAATCAAAGAAACGATAAGTGAATGTATTTTATAGATATTGCGTTGTAAAGGTTGGAAATTATTTAAATGAATTTTCAAATATAATTACATACCATTGCATATATAATATTGCTGTATAAATATTCATATCAATAAAATGTCGAGAAATGATAAAAAAAAAAAGAAGCAAGAAATACTGTGTAGATATTATACAATTATTTATACTTCTTTCGTAAGCAAATAAGTTCAAATAAATGAAATTTATACAAGTATGAAAAAATACTGAAATGTTTTCATAAAATGTTGTTGGCAAATAACCAATAAAAGAGAAGCATTTTTTTCTCAACAAACCAAAAGCAAAGTATTAAGAAAATTCTAATAACTTAAGAGTAATATTTAATTTAGAGAAGCAAACAAGAATGAATGTTGATACGCAAAAGGCGTAGTTATACTGCACAAGCTTTACATAACCTCTCAACTTTTCAAAAAAAAAAAGAAGAAGCTATATAAATACATAAATTAGAAATTCTACATAATAAAAACTAAGAAAAGCTACAATTCTTTACAGACGAATCTTGAATACTTTATTATACGAAATTATTGAGAAGAATTTATTGTAGTTTTCAAATTTTTACATCGCATACCGCTTGTGATGCAGAGTATACTAAGTTTTGTGCGAACGTATGTAATGCACAAGCGCTCATGATGCCAGTCGATTCAGAAAATGGTTCTGAATCGATCTACAGATAACAATTTTTGCGATACTTTAATGAAACTGACTGATGAGCTTTGACTTTTGAGCTTTGATGGTTTAGTTTGGAAAAATTTGATTTGGATGATGAAATTTTTTTAAAGTGAAACTGAATCTTTATATAGCAAATATTAATATTTTATGGTTAAAATTTATTCATTATTGTAAATTGATAGATAGAAATCAAGGCTACCGAATTTGGACCACGTAACTCTATCTTTTGGATACCACCACCATATAAGGATTCTTCCGAGATGCGCACTTTCATGAAGATATGCCTTTGCATGAAAATAATGTGTGGCTTTTAGTGTGAATAACCATATTAGGCAAAGTGGTGTGAGGCTTCCAACAATCGCCCTTGTGCGACTATAATCTTCTTGATTGTTAAATATACCTTTCAGCTACTGTAGACATGTTTATAGATTCATCGGACACATATACCAATTTATATACTTTGGAATCGTGCCGTCGGTGGATGTATTATATAAAAATCTGAATTGGCTGCATATGTATTGAGTGGAATAAAATAATTTTTGAGCAAAAGACTGCGAATCTTTTGCTGAATAAAAATTAGAACGACCTAAAAGCACATTTCTAAGTTGTTGAAGCTTACAGGTGGTACAGTTCTGAAAATTTAGTAGCGGTAATAATGAAAAAAAAAATTATACGCTCTTGTGAACATTTCTCTTAGGACATGTTGGCATAAACTAGTGCTTCTTTCACAAGCCAGTTTATTATAGAAAATATTTTTAAATAAATGTTTTTATTTTTTCTTTTTAGACTCCTGAGAATTGTAAAATTGATAAGGATTGCACAGCAATGATGGTTTCGTGGGAAGGTGAAGCCGAAATTCAATCTGGCGATATATTAATTGTGGAAATAAACGATGCTCTGTTAAATCCCAAAGATTTCAATACAACCACCAGGTAAGATTTCTTTTTTTTTTTTTGCAAAGCGTATTCTCATCATTGTTATTATAAAGTGAAATTCCTACGAGATGAAAAAAATATGTATAATATTTTGTATGAGTGTTCGTTGCAATTACGTTGCGATTATCGATGGGAAAAGTAGACACTTGTCTGGATATGTAATAATAATGTACATTTCATGTTCATTTTGGTGCAAGCATAAGCGTTACTCATAATTTGACATCGATTTTAACTGTAATGTTCCTTCTCTTTGAATTTTTTTTTTTTTAATTTGACACTTAATTTTCATAATTTGATTAACAAAATTTAATTTATTATTTATGAACGATTAATGTTTTTTCAAATAAGTGTTCCATATACACTCGATAATTCATTTATTATTTAGGCATTAATTAAAAAGCAAAATTTGACTTTAAACATTACCTAAATTTGCAAATTCACTGTCAAGAAGTAACGTAAAACATTCAAATAAAGATTTCTATGAAATCCCGACAGTCTGCGTCAGTAAAAAATATTTAAATCCAGTTATGAAATTTTTGGGGAAACTTCGGCTTATTTTTTGAGTGATTTTATAAAATATTTTACGAAAAAGACATCGAGATCTTTGAGAAGTATTGGATTGATTATGTCGCCCTTCATAAAGTCTAAACAGTAACAAAGATTATTTGTATATAACTCTTTCTTACTTAGTCCAGGAAATTATGAAACAAAATGTTATAAAAACAGTTGTGTACATTTATTATTATTATTATATATATCACATCATGGAAATACGAATTAATGGGATTCGTTTTCTAAGGGAGAATGTACGTACTATCGTTGAGTAATCAATAAAATTGTGACATCTTCATTTGAAAGGAGTCTCTTTAAGCCGAACGTAACTGCTTAAGTTAGCGTAATAAAGCGTACATGATATAGTTTCTCGAATGTTTAACAAACATAATTCTGTACTGAAATTACCACTTTTACGAAATAATATGCGAATCAACATTATTGACCCATTCGGTGGATCAACTGGAAATGGTGCATATATATGAATTGCCTTAGTTAACTGAAACCATCAGAAAGGAAAACACGTTAAACTAAAAGTCACGATATTATGAGTTATGCAAGAATTCGACGCCATATAACAAAACTCTTGCAGCCAATATTTGCAATTTTGCCGTGAAACGTCATCTCTCCCCTCCTCTCTGTTATCAGCGGACATTACTCGGGGACCGGGCTCCGATTCTTACATGGACTCTTTTGGGAATAGCCTCACAACTCAGATAGCCTTTTCGGGATGGAATTCGAAAAAAGCCTTAAAAATGAAATATAGCCAACAATGAACATTACTGTGATCGATCTGTTAATCCTTTTTGTAAATTGAAGTAGTTTGTACTTCCAGTACCTGTGGTTGTATCACACATCGCTCAACAAGTTTGACCCATACATGGCGCCACTGTTGGCAGCTCCCTACGCTTTTTGGCTAATCGGTACTATCACCCGTACTTTAAACGATGCATGCAAAAATTTCATTATATTCTGACAATTAATTTACAAGTTAGAGTTGCTTTAGCGGCGCTACTTTTGCAATGTTCAAAACAATGGAATTATCTGAATTTCCTGGGTTAATTAAATTAATTATTTTGTGATGAAATATGAAATATATGAAAATACATTCAAAATCAGCGTATGGCGGCGCTTGTTTGTCAAGAAAATAAGTTTATGGTGGATGTTGCTGAACACTCTGGTCGCCCGAATTCGTTATTTGCTCCAGGAAACATAAAAAAGTGCACAAGTCGCTTTGGAAGATATCAGAAAGCAGTGGATATACCATTTTGCATGAACATGTGTCGATGGGAGATCTCGGTTCGAAGTGAATGCTGCGTTTGCTCACTTTCGACAACAACGTGTTGACGCTTCATAGAGTTGTTGGGCGCTGTTTAGATGAAATGAAAAGGTTTTCTCATGCAAGAAATGTGACAACTATGTGAAACACGGGTTCACTGTTACGCACTGGAGACAAATAGGCAGTCAGCCAAGTGAACGGCAACCGGTCAAAGTGACCAAAAAATAGTGTCACCAAATCAACACTAACTTGTAAACTAATGGTCGAAATGTCATGAAGTTTTGACACGCATTGTTTGAAGTTTGTCACTACTTAGAAATCCTATAAGTCCGTCAACAGTGACGGTGTATATATTTTAGATCGGGGACATATTGAGTGACTCGATGTATGCACTTATGTATATGTATTGTATATACATGAGTGTATGCAAGTATGATTATGTCTCGTATATCTATATATAACGCCTATATTAGCCCCTTCTAGAAAAGGCAAAGTGAGTTTTCATCTGCATTTTTTAGCAATGGATGAAAAAGTTTAAATGACATATATATACATATCTATATATAAATATATTTTGTGCGCACAGTCTGTAGTGAATCCGTTAATATTGCTAATGTGAATGAAATAAGATTTGGGGTCAGGTACGAATCGCGTGTTAAAGCGATAACAATAATGAATTATTCCTAACTTTATTACTTGACTAATATTTTACTTAAGTGCTATAGTCGGTATTGTAAAAAAAAAAAACACAAAATATTATTGTGTTTTCAGCAAAAGCTCTAAACCTTGCCAAACTATTTTCGTTCGCACACGTACATCTGTAATATCTGTTAACACGTGTTATGCAAACACGTTTTATTTATTTTTTTTTTTCAATTTGTTATTCGAACCACCTTCTCTTCTTATGACTAGTCATGCAAATTACTTATGGTAAATAGTATTATGTAAAAACATAACATTTGCTGTCCGTTTTCAACAGCTGGGTATTATGTTTAAAATGCTAAGTTACTTTAAAAAAAAAAAAAAATGAAAAAATGGAAATCTCTTCTACATGATAATCGTTGTCCAACAAATGGAGCAATAACTGTAAATGCTACTTAAGCCAATGTTGCGTTGAATGAATTGCATAAATGGGCACAACAGTGTATGCTTCCTACCTACAATCATTAAAAACAAAACTTTAAATGCTAGCAAATTCCAGCAAACATGTTAATGCAAATAAACTGAAATCCTTACAAATGTTTTCATTTATTCTTATGCACCTTCATGCATCTGAAAAATACGCAAACAAGGAAAGCACATTGTTCACTATCAAAACGAATGTAGGTAAATGTATATGCATATATGTAAGTAATTAACAGGATGAGAATAAATTTTCTGCATTTTTTTTTTTTTTTTACCAATATAAACTTAATTGAATTATTCATGAAACTCAAATACATACAAATCTTATGAACTCTCATGAATTGAATTGAAATACATGGAAAATCGTGTTAAAAGGATGTTGCACCGAAGTGAGGAAAGCCCATCGTTATCGTCCACAATAGCCAAGGTTTGTTTTCTCCTAATCAATTCAAACCTGCATCTTTACCGAATTACATAAAGAAAAAGAGACAAAATAGTTCTAAATGAATATTAAAATTTGAGAAGATGCACGCAAAACCGAGTATTTCAATAATTGCTACTATCATCTAGTGTTGGTGTACATTGGCTGAAGCAAAACAATGTACAAAGGATATGGAAAACTTCAAAAAAAAAAAATGTGTGAACGTCTTGCTAACTTTTGATAGTTCGTTAAGGGTGCCAAAAGTCATAAGGAAAACCTAATTTTACTTCGATGTCAAGTGTCCATCATCATCAAAATCATCCATGCAAATAAAAAACTAAATTCTAAAGATTTTTAAAAGAATAAATCCACACGAGGTTATTGCTGCGTCGAAAAGTACGTTAATGGCTTTTAGAAAAAACGAACTTCATTGTTGTCCATCCGTTCCACGGCGTGATATTATGTTTTTTTTTTTTGATAGGTTTGAACTAAATTGTACTTATTTCCCTAAACATTCCAAGCGGCAGTTTGCGCTCCATCAGCAACTAAATTGCCACCACATGGTGATTCGTAACAACACTTCATTTTTTTTGGTTTTATGATCAGAATACAAAAATTTGTCCTGCATACATATTAGGTTGTTCCGAAAGTCATTTCGTTTTTTTCCAATAATAGGTTTAATTGCATTGTTTCATAGCCAAGTTCACATTTAAGACGTGTTGTCTTTTTACATTTAAGAGCTGATATCATAATGCTTGTGTAGCAAAAGGTTTCGTTTGGTGCCTTACGTGCCTTATAGAACGTCGATAGCAATATTTTCAGCGTACTTTACTTCTTTACTTTTCTATCGAAAAGGTAAAAATAATGTTCAAGGAAGAAGAAAGTTATGGGATACGTATGGCGGCGATGAATGGTGAGAACGCCAATGCCAAAACTAATCTGCGAAATTTGCTTTCTTGAAGCCCATTACGAACTGATAAAGACAAATTAAAGGCGTTTATTGAAGTAAGCCACCGAATAAAAACACGTGAGGTCACTGAGAGTTGAAGTCTATTGAATTCTACTATTCTTAATAAAATTTTTATAGATAAGAAGTCAACTTTTGTTTCGGGAAAGAATATGAAATTTCTTTCTACCCCGTGTTATATTTTAATTGGATTGCTATAATTATTTTGTGGGTTTTTCTTTACCTTGCGGTAAAATATTAGTTAGCAAAGATGCCGGCTCGTGCCAGCTATTTTACTTAACCATATCAAAATTGTTACCATTATTATTAACTTTTTTAATACCTACCTAAGAGTTTCATACCTTTGACGAAAGTAGCTTGCAGCTATTTCCTGTCCATACATAAAAGCTTTTATGGCACGTAAATGTGTTTGTTTCTGACAAAGCAGTGGTTTAAAAAAAATCGCATATTTGACGCAAGTAAGCGATGCAGGAGAGGCGGTGGCCATAATCATGAAAGTTTGGTTGTTGTAAATGAATTGGCAGATTAATCAAAGCATTACCCATCACCAATTATTAGTTTTTGCCACCTGTCAGGCAATTTTCGAATTCCATCTCGAGAAATAGTCACGTCTTTTGAGACTATCCACAGCAGGACTTATAATAGAGTATTGTCATAAAAATCGAAGTACTGTGCGGGTAAGCAATGAGTCGTCTATTGTAACTTATGTTATTCTGAAGGAGTAACATATGCTGAAAACAACATGAAGGGTAGGCATTGCTGAGCTATATGTCGCCTAACTCCTCGATATTGAAAACTCAGAATATCATGACTTTTGGCGTATGACATACATTTTTGGTCGAAGTTGAAGCATGAATATTGTTGGTAGGACTCCTTAGTGATGGTTTCATTTGATTGGAACAAACGATAATAAACCATGCCCAGCGGACCCGTGGGGCGGCCGTCGATTTTCACCTTTATCGTCCATGTTGTTGATTCGCCAATTAAGCATTACGTTTATTTACAGCTGTTGATATCGTAACGCATCCACTTCGAATTAAGCAAGAAAATAAAGTTTCCCGCAGAACTCCAAATCTTCAAGGACATATGTTGCGTAAACATTCGTGTGATAGTTTTTACAGTTGCGTATAATTCAAAGACTTTAAAACCAGGAAATCAAAGTTTAATTCTACACCCGAAGATACTCGTTTTTGCAATATAAAGGGTTTGTTTTCGTAAGAATGATCATATGCATTCAAAAAATTGGCCCTCTGCTAAGAAATTTTGAACTAGTTTGAAAATTTCAAGATATTTTCATTTGACGACTTTTTAAATAGAAGGTTCGAGTTAACCCGCATGCACTTGGATTCGTCCTTGGGCCGAAACAAGTCAGTGTACCAAATTTCGTCAAAACATCACTAAAATTGTAGTCTATCGGCTGAACATAAAAACAGATGGCTTGCCATCAGATGGACAGATGGACACACAAGCCGAAATTAATTCAGAAATCCATTCTAAAACAATCGATATAATAAAAGTTAGGTCCATTTGAAATCTTTCGAAGTATTACAAGCATCGGTGTAGGTTATATAGAAATGGACGCAAATTAAAAAACCAAACTATTACCAAGCAATTACTACAGAAACAAATACAAAACTCAGAGTAATATGAATCGCGAAGTATTTTGTTGAACCTGAGTGTCAATAGGTACCATTCTGTCTTAGTACTATTGAAGTGTGAATCTCGTTAATTTTCGAATTTGATGTCTGGTCATTAATTATGTATGTCAGTTGTGCACATCTCAACTTTCCACTCATAGCTAATGAACCAGCAAACGCATGGATTCAGAATCGTGTGCTAATCGCGGACATATATAGTTTATTATATCAAGCCTCTAATTTGTGTTTTTGCGCCTTAAGACGTAAGTTTAGATTGCGAACATTTTTACCTGATAAGCACAAAAGTCATTTGCTACGAAGAGCCGGATATCAATTAAAACCTAAACAATTTCGCTGAGTAACAGTTAATTGACAAAATTTCACTTACGTTCTGATCAATTAATGAAAACATTTTTAAGAAAAGTTGAAAACTTCTGAATCTGAACAGTTTTGAAAAACTTTTTAAAATATTATTTGACATTTTTTCCAATTAAAAGGATTTTTAGTTCACTTACTATACTTTTTTAATGTTTCAATCAATAGTTACGTTAAACTTTAGATAGTTTGTCATAAACCTTTGCCTTCGCCATCTATTTATTATTTAAAACAGCATGAAAATACGGGCATGAATGTCTAGCCACAACGTTAAGCTTCGTGTCAAAGTAACACTTAACATGCTTGGCATAACTATTTTTTCTTTACTTTTAAATAAAGTCTTAGAAAAAAAGAAAAAAATGAATAAATGAAAAGAAAAGAAAAGTATGCAGAATGAAATTCATTCTGCTCATCTGCTCATCTGCTGATTTGTTATTTTCTGTTACCTGTTAACTTCGTTTATTTATGCTGTTCTCTGTCTTCGTAACTTATTTCCCTTTCATTTCACTTGTTCAACTAAATATATATAAATAAAAGTGCGCACAATACTCAAGTGTATCAAGTAACACGTTCCGGACATGAACACTGTGATGTAACCGAAGGCATATTGCTGGATATCACGCCGCTTATAGTTGATGGTAGAAAGCTGGTTACACTGTACGATAAGGACCTAACCGAAGGAGTTAACTTGTTAATTGGTGAGTAGAGGAAAATAAGTTGCAGGTTATATAAAAAAAAAAAAAAAAAGAAATATAAACAAAAAAAATAGGTAAACTGGAAGCTTAAGGAGAAAAGAAACATGAGAATAAGGTGAATGTATATTTAGATATATAAGTATATATGTTTATTATATGTCGGTATTTTTATATTCACTATACATAAACATATGCACATACACGTAACTAGCACAGAATCACAGTTAACAAAACTATTGGGGGTGTACTGATTGCATAAATTTGCTACAGGATGTTAAGAATTTGTAAGGTGGGACTTACACATACCCATACATCTATGCACATTAGCACGTACACAAACACATCTTAATTCTAAATGGAAAGTGTGAAGTATATGTTGGATTTATTTAGCTAAAAATCGTAATGCATCTCGGGGTGTGTTATGTGGGTATAAAACATACATGCGAATCCCTATAGGATTTCGTTAGAGTATTATGCATTAAACTAACTATTTCAGGTATGTAAAACATTACACATGCATTTGCAAAAAGCAAAATAAAAAGAGAAAAACAAGAAAAAAAAAAAAATAAATAAATAAAATATTAAAAGGAGAAAATCCCAAGGCTTTTAATAGACCTCTCAGAATTAGTAAAACAAAGCTGATGAGTATGGATTCAGCTTGATGCCTTAAAATGCTTTAATTGCTTGTACGGGTTACGCAAACGAGCCAAACGTGTACATTTCTTTTATTATAATCACACTAAAGTAGAAAGCTACCTACAAGGATTTGAATAAATAGATGTACGTCTGTGCTTTATATCGCAGTTCACTAAGATATTTCTCTTATGCTGGTCTATATACATATATATATATATATATATATATATATATATATATATATATATATATATATATATATATATTATATATATACATTACCTTTTGCAAAGACATCTCTCTAGTACAGCTCAACCTTTATAATTGTATTTACATAATTAGTTCTTTTCTTTTTTATGTTAATTACTAATTAAGCTATCTTGTGAACATAAGCATACACAATCGCACAGGCACATACACTTATATACACTTACCTAAAAGTATACATAATTTTCTTCTATTTTCTCTTTGAAAAGATTCAAATATTTGCACATTCTTTACTTATGCTATATTATACATTATATATGTGTTTATATACTTTCCTCCCCTTTTTTTTTTGGTATGCTTTCTATTAAAACCCTGCAGTGGTTTCGGAACTTTGGGGTACACAGTGTGTACGTCTCAAGGTTACCACGAAAACCGACAATTGCGGTGAAAATGCCGATTGTTCCGGTAAGGGTGTATGCTATTCAAATCCCAGCATGGAGGAGTACGAGTGCCAGTGTTGCAGTGGTTTTGCGGGACCGCATTGTGAAGAAATTGATGCATGCACACCCAGTCCATGCACGAATAATGGCATATGCGTTGATCTGTCACAAGGACATGAAGGAAATTCATATCAATGCTTATGTCCGTATGGTATGTAAATAAATGTAATTTAAAATAATTTTATTAAAAATAATTCTTTTTCTGTTTTGAAAGTTAATGGAAGCTGGGGAAAAAAAGCAATTAAAACAAACTTTTTCACTTTGAATAACGAATTGTTTCATTTTTACCAAATTACTCGCTTTAAATAATTTTTATCATCTTTCTTGAATTTATGAAAATAGCTTTTGTTGTTGCTACATATTTCATGGGCAACGAAATTAAATGATTAGATTTTACATATCAATTATGGCGTTCGTAATGATAATATGTGCTGGTATGGGTATTATGACAATTATGTGATAATTTACGCAATGCCCTAAGCTTCCGTTTGATTACGAAAATCGTTATGAAAAGGACTTAAATGCTTTTAGACAGTTTCAAAGGTTTCAAATGTACTTTTGTTATATATATATATATATATATATATATATGTTGCCATGTTGCTCTTGGACAAAAGATTACTTTTATTGATTTCCTTGATCATTCACCTTTTATTACTGCTTTACCTTTGCAACAGATAACATGTCTTTCTAAAAACGCAATCTGATCACAATTGGTGATCAGATTGTCTTTCTTGTAACTAGCAATTCAATACTAACAAAAATGATATGTTATCGTAAAATATTTTGCACATATACAGAAGAACACAGAAGACCTTCCATCTGTCTCACAATAGACTAAAAAAACATTCAATAATTTTGAGTTTAAAGCCAATTGAAGTGAATTCATTTGCTCTTACGTTCACTACTACACATCGAGATCACGTAAACATTCTAAAGAATAGTATCACCTTGTTACACATGTAGGCGACATCCCCTAATTGTTTGGTCGTATTAAGAAGAAGAAGAAAAGAACGACACGGGG